>MNPL01001851.1:0-65747 GCA_002081605.1 Tropilaelaps mercedesae
ATATATATATATATATATATATATATATATATAATCTGATTCGCCGCAACCAAATTAAGCATTAGTTCTTGATTGAATATGTCTTTTAGATGCCATCCCTGGAGGGGGTCATGCGACTGTCGAGCAGGATGGTATGGGGAATTCTGTGAGCGGTCCTGCCCAACGCTTACGTTTGGTGAAGGCTGCACTCAGCAGTGCGACTGTGCAAACGGAGCCGAATGTGACCCTGTTGATGGCACATGCATTTGTGAACCTGGGTACTACGGAGCTGAGTAAGTATAGCTATTAATGCTTTTGTCGACATTATATGAACCTACCATGGCAGACTGAATACCACAGACGGTTAAGTACTCTCGTAAACTTACATAAATGCCAATGCTATTGTGCACATTCTATCATGTGAAACATTTTAGCTGCTCTTTGAAGTGTCCTTCCGGAAGTTATGGACGATCCTGCGACGAAAGCTGCATTTGTGACAACAACGCTACCTGCTCTCACGTCACTGGCCAGTGCACTTGTCCTGCAGGTAATAAGAGTTAGAGTATGCATGGATAAAACTCACATAGCGGCCCTACCCATCTCCATTTGCTGTGTAAAACCAGAAGATTCTGCTAAAGCAGAATTTTCATCTTAA
Organism: Tropilaelaps mercedesae; assembly: GCA_002081605.1. NCBI lineage: Eukaryota > Metazoa > Arthropoda > Arachnida > Mesostigmata > Laelapidae > Tropilaelaps > Tropilaelaps mercedesae. The sequence goes on from MNPL01001851.1 coordinate 635, forward strand.
GTCAACTCTGCCTGACGGACCGAGAGAATATTGTGCTTATAATGTACTTTACATATTAAAAATGTTTACATTGGTCCACTTTACAACAACAATTGGTATTACACACTTAACGATGGACAAGCTCTTTACATTGAGCAATTTATAGAAAACAATAACAAATACAGTCTTTATGTTACGACATCGACGGGATACAATGAAGTGATATCGCAATTTAAATTCACTGACAATAGCTTCACGTTCTTTCCGGATAGAGAGAGACATCCTGATCGACGCAGAATTTCTATAAGCATTTGAATAATCTTTTTCGTTGTTTGGAGATTTTTTTGAGGTTTGCTGTCTAATCCACTCCAAAGCAATTAAAATAAATTGCATCCGGTGATTGACGTGGGAAGTCGAAATTTTTGAACCCACTTTGTACTTATTTTATAATAAATGAATAAATAGGCAGTAAAACCAGCTTTGATACTATTGTGTCCACCACCACCTCTTCCGCTTATTTTGGTGATGTATGAACGGTCTTCGAGCCGCCAAATACCACTGAGTACGCCGCACAGTTTATTTCCTTTATATTCCGCGTGCCATCATATCACATAAAATTAAGGCTTGACATTTAGACGAAATAAGACTTAATAAGCATTTTACGGATCCAAGACAATATAGTTTAATACCTCAATGAATCCCATGTGTAATATTTTTTAACGTGCTGTTATGTAATATTGTTCGAATTGGCACACGTGATACATCTTCAGGTATGGCATAATCAAATGACTACTACATCTTTTGCATCCGTCATTGTACCAAATTAATTTCTCAAACAAAGGATTATATCCATCACTATGTGCCTAGAACAGGTATTTTTTTGCCGTGTGTGTCTTGACCTCAGCTATTATAGGCTAATGTAGCCTTGCGCTAGAACATAACCATCCTCTTTATATAGCATCTTCTAAAGATTTTTGCTTTTCTCTGTTTACTTCAGACTTTTTGCATACCTTAAGGTTCATGCTACGTCTTTTTATGCGTACCAGCCCCACTTGTTTGCCACTTGTTTACAAATTGTTTACCTCGAGTTGAATTATTCTTTTATCAAATCATATTTAATGGGTCCAAATCAAAAGTATCATATATCGGTATTAAATAAGCACTACATTGATCGCTGAAGTGGCGTACCGTGACGAAATTTTACGTTTTAGGAAGTTTATGGCAGCAGATGTCTTGCGCATTGAAGACATCTACGAATCTACCAATGACATAAAGTCCTTCTGTTGCTCTTTAATGTGAGCTTAGTCAATGTTAACAGAACGTAGAGCATAAAGGTTCGTTGCTCCGTCTTAGTCCTTCGGTTTTCATTCTAAACATTTTAGAAAAGAGCGTTCATGGAAACTTGTCGTGTAATAACCAACTTTAATCCTTGGATCGAGGAACGGGAAGAACGCAAGTGCACGGTATCGCATGGCATTTAGGGTGTAACGCAGGTTGTTCTACTGCAACTATTCGGTGTAGTTTGCCTCATCCGTGATGTGTGATTGTTCATGCGGGCAGAACTGACTCGGAAATGCGTACTCACTCATGTCACTTAAAGCAAACATTCTGCCCTCACTTTTGACGGCAACAACTCCGACAGGGATTAAGTCTCCACATCGCTAAATCCTGCATAGCTAAGCTGAGGATTTAAACAATAGCAGCCTTTGGAAGCCAAGGCAGAGCAGAACAGGCATTTTAGGTGACGGACAATATATTCTACTTTGAATATAAATCTCCTTGTAGTTCAGCTAGTTACGTTTGTCTTTGAATAAGCAACCTTCTTGTTTTATTTTTATAAAAAACGCACTTCTGTAACATATATGCACTATTTCGCCTTTACACGAGCAAATATATTGTACGTAGTTATTTAACTGGAAATTCTGTATACTTTTGTACTAGCAGAAATAAATTCGTGAGGACACTACCGCTGTGATTACAAATTCGGCTTAACTGAATAAAAATGAAAAGAATATAACCATTGCACCGAAGCACGAATCTGTTGGGTGTAGTCCCTGTTAAGGCTTTACTTGCACTGCAACATTGATTTTTTAATTTATATCTAGGGTACTTTACTTCACGTTGTAATCGCATCTGTCCACCGGGTCTTTATGGATCGGGTTGCCAAGCGCGGTGTCAATGTGCAAATGGAGGGGAGTGTGAAGCCAGAACGGGTCAATGTCGATGTGCAGCAGGATTCTACGGAGAACTATGCGAAAAGCGCTGTGAGGTACTTATACGCGATGCCTGCTCATCACTATAACTGATTGTACCAGACACGAAAGCACGGTAAAAAAAGAATATGTAATTATTATTGAAAAAATACTTTATTTTTGCAATTCGCCTAAGATTGGAATCTTTCCTGTTTGTATAATTTTCGCCGTGCACGCAAAAATGTCTGAGCTAGGACAGCCAAACGTTTTCACTGACCCTGACAGTTTAAATTTACGACCCTAAACCCCCTCTACCCTACGAGTTCAAACTGCCCCTTCCTCCTCGGCTTCGTAATTAGTGATAATCAATTTTAAACGTTCAGCTTTAATCTCAAACGAGAGGCACCGAGACGCCTTCAGTCACTCTTGCACTGCGGCACGCTATAACGAAATGAAATGGTTAACACTTTTGCTAAACAGGAAATAAGAACGGAGAGATGGGGTTTGAGCGGACATCAAGCAACAGACAGTAAAATGATATTGCTCAAATTTACGTTTCACTGATCAACTATTTTAGTCCTTTGGAAACCACTGAGCGCCGCATCGAACATTCTCTTCTCCTTTCTCCCATACAAGAGGATACAGTCCTTGTATAAATATCCTTCTAAGGTAGTCCCGTAGTTTTACCAATAGATTTTTACCTTTATACCTTGGAGTAAATAGTGTTTACTATATTAGCATCCATTGGCAAATTAAGAAACAAACTTTTCGTTCTTTTGCTAAAATGTATTTGCCTAGGGGCGAACTAAGGGTACTACCATTATTAAAGAAATTTTAGGACGTAATATTAAGCAGCCAAATCTACTTTTAATTACACATTACCCACGGAGAGTTAGACCAATTCGATAATCCTCACGTAATTCTTCATAAGCGATCTTGATTTTGTTTTAATAAGTTTGAAAAGACACCGTTACACGCCGTTTTGAATAACTAATTTATGATCGGTTTCACATTTCATTCGCGTGTATTTACTGTCTGTACATATCTACATGCAATATAGGTGAATTCATCTTTCATTTTTGGGATTGCAGCCGAAACCTGTGTGCCGCATGCCTATTTCTACGCTGATAAATAACAAGCAAACAAAGGTATAAGCTATTCTAATGTGGTGGTAAACTTCCTCAACTGATTATTTCAGTCTGGCTATTTTGGTCTGGGTTGTAGCCATAAATGCAACTGTGAAGAGAACAATTCGTTGGGATGTGATCCTGTTACAGGTATGTTAAAACAGTTGAGATGGTATAGTCTGCTTTATCCAAAGATCATTGCGTAAAATATAATTCATTCGAGTGCAACTGCAAATTCTACTGGCTAGATAAGTGCCTCAAAATATTCCCTGTATTTTTTTTTTCCTGCATACTATAAACGGGGTATTTTCCCTGTAAATATCGACTACCAATACGTTTAAAGCAGAATCAACTACGTATGTTTATCATGTGGGCATGCCCTAATGTTACTGGCAAATTAATATCATAATATTACGATCTATATTGAACTTGAGATATTAAAGTTATGATATTGTCTAAATTTGGCACCAAGGAGAACGTTGCATAACGAATTTTCGATTTCTATTCATGCTTACATTCTAAATCTTTGCACGTTTAGGCGAATGCACCTGTTTACCAGGTTATAGTGGTTGGCGCTGTGAATCAGAGTGTTCACTACCAGGTCATTTCTGGGGGGCGGATTGCTCGAACGTGTGTATTTGCACCAACAATGGCACCTGCAATCAGTTCAGTGCCGACTGCGGCTGTCCGCGAGGATTTCACGGCCCCAAATGTAAAAAGAGTGAGTTATCTAAAGGTTGACATACAACTGACATGGGGAAATTGACAGTGTGCCATTAACTTGGCTTTGTGCTATTATATTTGCAGTTTCCTCGTTTAAAAGCACAAAAGCTTAAACCTTTTCTATCCAAGCTCTCAGCGTCCATTACCCAGTTTACCCAGAAGGTGCATTTAAAGCATACGTAACTGAAAAAGCTGGTGGTTGTCATAACGAAAATTACCATAGTGACATGAACATCGCTCGTTCGACACACGATCGTGGCACAGGTTTTGTGCATTTAATTAGTTAAAATAACGTGAACAAGCAGTTCTGAGGTCAAAATGGGGAAGGTTTCGAATTTTAAACTAATTAAAAGGCCCACGCAGTCGGTTAGCTAGAATTCTTTAGGGATAAATTCTACAAACACATACTTCCACACAGAAACCTGTGATCGGCTCTGCCAATAAACACTAACGGGATCAAAGCGAGTGCGATTAGAAGGTTCACCTTTATGTTAGTATTGAAAATATACGCTTTTTACTTACATGTGAGCAGTCATTGGAGTCAATTTATATAAAAAAACACATTGGCATTAATTAGAGTACAATACAGCCAAATCCTGCATTGAAAAAAGGAGAAGAAAGACGTAGCGAGACAATTTTGTTTAAAAGCTGCTAGGCAGTTTAAAAAGTCCAAGATTTTTTGAAAACCTGCTTTGGGGATCAGTGTAGCTATAACGTATTATGGATTTTATAGAGCAAAGATAAATTCCATATTTTCGGGCGCCAAATTAGGTTAGGCGGTTTAAATGGAGAACCTTCGTGGCTGTCCAATTTGCCTAGGATCTTCCTAAGTAATGATTATCTTTGCCCAGGAGAAAAATGGGACAACATCTCTGGCCGGTAGAAATTCTCAATTGGGATGATGAAGCGAAGGTCAAAAAGTGTGCCACCTATGCGCCTCAGTGTCAATGCATATTATATAAAAAGTAACACATTAGAACCATTTGTCATTCATTATTAGCCGTAGTAGGAGTTCGTACATCCAAGGGTTCATACATTCAAATGGTACAGAAGCACCTTAACTTCCACATGCTTCCACTTTTACGCACTGCCTTTCAGTGATACACTCTCACTTACACAGTGACATACCATACACGGCCCTTATAAGCTTGATTGATGTGTTCTGATATTTAGCTTTTGCAAAGTTTAAAATTTAGCGTATTCGTATTTACTTCATTGTGTCAGGGTGTTCTCCAGGATATTTCGGCATCGACTGCAAGCAGCAGTGCGCTCGCTGTGAGAATTCGCTTGGCCCTTGTGACCCCATCACAGGGTTGTGTTCATGTAAACCTGGATGGTCAGGATCTACGTGCTCTAAAAGTAAGTGTGAATTCGTAGCTGTGTACAAGATTTAGTGTTCTCGGTTAGGTTTACTTTGGCTGCTTTTGAAGCTGAGTCGGGAGGAGGCAATCACAGCGGTCGAGACAATGTAAGTACGCTTTGGGCACGTCGTTTAAAAAAATTCTCAAATTTGTTAAGCTTATTGAACACTTAATGCACACTCAATTGTATGACTTCATTGTTAGACTAGAAACCATTTCTTTTTGGAGTTTAATTTTATATGTTTTTGCGTCCACCTACCATACCGTCGTGAGATACTGCGTACGCAATTCATAGCCAAGAAATTTCAACATTCATGTATATATTATTAAAATATAACGTACCTAAATAACTAAAAAAAAACATAAAAACATATGTAATAACGGAGAATTTGTTAGGCTAAGGAATTTCGAAAACAGTCGAAACACCCATAAATTGCTACCGTTAACAGACTATGTATTTGAAAGTGCAATTCAATACTGCCATTTAATATGGTGGCTACAGATCAATGTAAATGAACCTGGCTTAGAATTAAATCTGCCTGTTTAAAAGAAATCAATCAATGAGTCATTTCAGCATGCCCTCCAGACTTTTGGGGGGCGAATTGTAGCGAGCGCTGCCAATGTCTTCATGGTGGAGAATGCGACCCTCAGACAAGTGCTTGTTTCTGTCTTCCTGGCTGGAGAGGTCCCCGTTGCGCTGAACCCTGTCCACATGGAACCTATGGATTCAACTGCACCAAAAAGTAATTTCGTGTATTGTGAAAAGCTGCAGAGATAAATCCCATTAGCCCACTAGCACGGTCTATCAATCTAACCACTTTAATGCCTTACCGCCTTTTCACCTGCTTGCTACGTACTTCTTAGCTACGTAAAATTGTGGTCAAGCTGATGTGATTGATAAAGGTGTGTAAAAATTATTCAGCACTGTGAAAATGCGTCAAAGTATAATTTTGTCTGTCGGTAGGTGTTCATGTGTAAACGGTGGGCAGTGTCGAGCGACAGATGGCGCATGTGTATGTCCTCATGGCTGGACCGGTAGCAGATGCCAACAGGTCTGTCCCGAAGGCTATTTTGGAGAGCATTGCTTTCAGGTTCGTGTATATTAAACTTTATATTATGCACTAAGGTGGTAGCTAAGGTATGTGCCTGCCAATATTATACATTCTTCCATACATACGTGTTGTTATGAAAATCCCATTGTAGTCATTTTGTGATGCATTATGGCCATTCAATGCAGCCTTTCATACGTAGAACTACTGAAGCTCGATGAAGTTAAAACTTTGCTCATCTGCCGTGTAGTGTCGTATATGGGATGAAATTCAATGGTAGAATGTCAACGAATTAATCCCAGTGTCCAGATGTTCGCATCATTTCGCACGAGAATTGACCGTCAGTAAATGCGAGTCATGTATGTAGGTATTTTTATGAGTCCACGCACTATTAGTCCACGAGTTATTTGCATATGTTTTATAAACTTCTAAAGCAAGTTGGGGCATTATATGCTGTTGCAGTTATCTACTGTTTGCAAGAAGATGGAAACAAAAGTATATACGCACTGACTTTGTATATGCTAGTGATTGTTATATACCACGAAATTTATGTCCTGTTGAGGCATACGTAAAAAGTATATTTTGTTATCTTGACAAATAGAACACATCGCGACTTATTAAACTAAGCCGCCTATGAAAAATTTGTATTACGTTTCATCTTGTTCCCTCTTTCCATCTTTGCTTGTCTGTAAATATATTACACAAACTGGTATAAGGAGAAAGGTGGCGATTTGCCTAGCCTATTCAGAAGTGAACTTCCGGTTCACTTTTGCTTACAGAAGAGCTGAGCATCAACTCTTAAGCCTATAAGCTTGGTATCTCGTTTCTTTTATAGTAATTTGCGTGCTCTTTTCCTAACTGTTCCGTCCTTAAGCGAGGCAGCGTAAAACTGCCTCATACAAAAGATCATACAGAGATATATGTCGCTCGCCGTGCGAGACCCGACTATTTTTCTCTAAATCCGTAACGCCCTACGGAGCGCTCTATTTTTTTGTATCTATCTAACGGCTTTGGTTGGATCGTTCACTCTCCTAGGCTGGTCTGTTTACTCGGCGTGCGTACACCCTGTTTAACAGCATTCATCCAAACAGTGTGTCTAGGAGTATGATAAAGCCAAGCAGTTTTCAACAAGGACGATATTCAATCAGTGTCCTCTCTTTAATATACGGTTAGAGGGAAATCTTAACCCTAATCGACCTCTGAAATTTTTGAATTGATGTATTCAGTCGAGCGAAATTTAGGGCGTCCCCACATCGTGTGGTTTGAGGCATGTGCAAACGACATAAAATGAGTGAATAGCAGTGAAACTGGATGAGACGTAACTTAGTGAGAGAGACTACATTTTAAAGCTCAGCGAAAAGAGAAACTTTCTCTGTTTCCTTTCTAATTGTCTGCCCGTAAAGTTGACGGGCAATTACTTCAAACAATGAACAGTGATACCATTATGTTCATGTTCGCGTTATTTTTTTCAGGCATGTAAGTGTGACTCAAAGCCGGGAATGTTTTGCGATCCTGTGAAGGGATGTATTTGTCGTGGAGGATTTTCCGGTCGCGAATGCGATACATTAGTGGCCGGAAGTGTAATGCTTAGGGACCACGCTGACCTCAACGACCCTCCACAGGGTTGGTATTTAAGAGTCTTACAAATTTCTTAGTACTTGAAACAGGTTACAAGTAAAATACTGTATGCAACTGGATGAGGCTGCATAAACTACAAAAATTACCTATAAAATGGTAAGATATGAACACTTTGGCTATATATATGACTGCAATCAAAGAGAATATTGCACACACAAAATCAAACCAGGCCACGGTTGGTAAATCGGATTATTAAACACATTTATGTTTTGGGCTCTTTTTATTTTTGTTGACATAGACGACAAGTAATCCGTTACATCCATTGAAGATTCGAATGTGTATGTCATTGTTAGAGTGACTGACTGGTAATACTGTCATTGTAGAACGCAGAAACAGATGAATACAGCTGGATGAGTACACAGATGATCTTGTTTATAACTTCTGGTAAAACAATTGGAACAAAAGGTCTTCCATACATGTCAAGGGAGCATTCGAGGTACAAATGCGGTACGTTAACGTACGTGAATTAATGTACAGGACGGCCGTGTCATTGTAATTAATTTTTGAAGTAAAAGTTCTCTTCCGTTTCGTCCGCTTTTTTATCCGGGCATGCCGAATACTAGTTTTGTCCGCTAAAATGTGTAAATATAAAGTCACAAACCGCCGAGCTTAATTTAGGTATCAGCATAGAAAAGCCAATCGGTCGGTCGTTGGTATGCATTACGAGAGTATAGAGTGGACGATTTATAATAAAAAAAAAGAATGAAGTGTGCTATGGTCGTATTCTGGGGCTCAAAATGAGTTAGCGAATCAAAACTCGCTTTGGCACAAGTCCGTTTATTGCGTTACTCTGGAAAATGGCTAGAATAATGGTTGGAAAAGTACGATTGCACATTCCAGCTACTGGAGTTTGCTATACATTATAGCGGACCACAAGTTTTAATCGGTGCAGCTTAGTCAGCTGCATCATAGTCAAAAAAAACCGCTTGCCTAATCCTTCTTAATATTTCCTAACCAATAATATATAATTTTGATAAATTTGAATATATAGTTGATAAGTTTGATATAAATTCGAATGTAGAAGCGGAATGCCTGTTCAGCTGGTATTCCTGCAAAACTAATAAAACATTGAAGCTTTATTTTTCAGATTACTTGATTTATTTGTATTTCACTACAAATTATCTAGTTAAATACGAGTGCCTGATATATGTAAAACATTTACGCTCGCATATCGTAATCCTTGCGAGTTAAACTACTGTTATTGAAACTTTATTTTGTTGGCTGTTCGAACTTGTCGGTTAGGCCTTCGGGGCAACCTTTCATTATGACAGTTTCTAGTAATTCTAGGAAGAATCTTCCATACATGTCGTGGGAGAACTCAATGCTTTGGCGACACACGCGGCATACTCACGTATGTGAATTAACGCAAAGTATGATCGTGTAATGCTAGTTTATCTTCGAAACGAGAATTCTCATGTGTTTATTATTATTGTTTTTTCCGCTTCTATGGTCTAGCATGTCTATCTAGTGTTATACACTGAATCTGCATGCCTGCCGATTTGTTCGTTTTCCATCGCGAAGTCTTTTGATATTGCCTATTTTTCGATATGTTGCAAGGGCTAAAGTGAAACGCTGCTGAGTGGAATAACTTCGCTTCTCCAAGGAGCCCAAACGCAGCGCCTTATTTTAAAACCTCTTGTATTTCAAATTAAAACACTTCGAGCGAATCCTAAGTGGGAATAGTCAGTATACATTATTAAAGACATTATGTCATATATGATATGTGTCTTAATCAAATAATACATCAGCGCCTTCTGTATATTTATTGTTGCTCCTACCAAAATGACAGGCATGATGGCCGGAGTGCTCTTTTCAACATTTTTCTGCTGCGTTGTTCTTCTCTGTGTGGCGTTTTACTATCGACGTCGAGTAAGCCGGCTCAAATCAGAGCTTGCATATGTTACTTATACAGCTGAACGGATAACTCCAGACCATCACCTGGACAATCCGAACTACCTGGCTAATTATCAGGTGCGAAGGGATGTCTACTTGGCAAATTATTTAACCTTTGCATAATTCATAATAAGTTGGCTTATAGTTTACACATAATTTGACTATTTTGAGGTTAATGGAGTAATGTGCAAGAACTAATAAGATTTTCTGTTAGCTTATACGTTTACTGTACAGATCAATTCTGTACCTCAGTATGTCTTGACAATATTTTGCTAACTTGTTGAATGTTTTTAAGGTCTTAATGTCGAAACTTATGTCAAGCTTTTTTAAAACAAACATTTTTTTCTTTTCTAGGCCACTCTCGATCGTGTGGCCGTAAATAATTTTCAGACCTTACTTCCAAATAATATAAAATTTGTGAACAACGACCTTTCGCCAAGAAACACGTTCACCTCAAATTACGGCGCTAGCAACAGACCAGGAGAAGGTGGTATCGCGGGACCTTCAGGTATTCAATACTTACATCTACTAACTACCTACTAACTATATTCTAATAACTATACTCCTACTTCATCTACTAACCTCTGCCGTGAGCTTATAACAACTTTAAACGTTATCGACAGTATAGCGTTAACAAGCATACAAAATCCTGCTAATGTATATAAAGGAGAATTCAATCTCATTCTTTTGAAATTTTTAGCAATGATGACAGTGAAGAGGTTTACCTCTTACGATGATATATTTAGCACTACTAGTGAAATGCGTCATTCCTCGTTTTCTGCTCATTGAACTCTCGTTTTCACAACGCATGTGCGTGCATAATTCTTGTTCAAAATTATTGTCAAGATTAGTTGTAAATACAGTTCTTAGGCCATTCTCGATCGATGTTTTTATTAAATAAGTATCAGACCATTTCGTTCTTCAAATTTTTTTCATACTCTTGGTTTTACCCGTAACCATTTTTGAAAGAAACTATATCTGAGAACATATATTTTACTTGGGTGGCAACTTTGTTTAGCATGAATCAAAAAGAGATTTGTTTCAAAAAAATAACTTGCCGTGATAACGTATTTTTATATGTGTTATGCTGCTCTTATTTGTTTTGGAATTACGGTCCGACTAATACCTGCAGTTGACAACAGACCGTTAAGAGATGATTCTATACACGCGCGATAATGTTTACATTGGTGATATATCATGAAAGTATATGACGAAACTAACTACATCTGAATCTCTAAATATATTATAAAGTCCTTACATCAATTTGAAGCTTTTTGGCAAGTTGTATGTCTGAAGAACGACACCTGGCTACTGTATTTGTGGGATTTTCACGTAAAGTGGCTATGCCAAGAGCGCCGAAACCACACAGTGTAGCAGTGAGGGATGGCCAAGGCCAAATCTACTTACGGGTTATTCAGCATTTTATTATACTGCCTTTTTTCCACTAACGCACCGACTTTATTTTGTAAATAGAAAGGGAAATTGGCATTGTTATCGGAATGGATGGTCTTTATGTTGTGACCGATGCTTGTTTTTGCTCGATTTTTTGCCCGAAAGTAACGTTTGGATCTTGTGTTCCTGTCTATTCTGCGGTCGTTCCTCTCCTTACGCTGTTGAGTTTCCGTCTAGCGAAAACTCTGCTCGCAACAAACTATTGCTTCCGCCTCGTGGGTGATAGATTTGTCAGTTGTCATGACTTGTGAATGTCACCATTTGTGTTTTACCGCAAATATTTCACTATTTTTTATACCCTTGAGTGTTTATTGTGACCAATTCGCAAATCATGTGCCATTTAAAAATGTTGCAAGCTAATATAGCTGCTGCCCTTTTGCAGAGAGTCTCTTTTAGACAACATGCTACAGGTTCTGTTTAAAGCTATGTCTCAGCAGTTTACTAGAAGGATGGGAGCATTGTAGACAATAAACAGGCAATAAATCTTTGACGTCCCTGAAGGACCAACAGTAAAAAAATTGAGCGACTGAAATATTAGTATTAGTTACCGTATCAGACTCGAGAAAGGAATAGTGGAATTTCTCTATGGATATTTGATTAATAAAGGCGCAGGAAGACGGCAGCTATACATCTATATGTTGCCGTTTTTAAGCTAAATGCGCTTTCAAATACAATAATATGTACAGACATTGGGTCACGTTTTATTTTTTTGGTGCGTTACATTATATTGATGCTCGACATTTTTGCAGGGGTCCAAGCCGTCTGTATGTTAAACCATGCAAAAAATTCAAACGTGGAGCAGGCTAAAATTAAAGACTCCTACTACGCTACTATAAGCAAAGCTCATCACCTTCAGCAACAACAGCAACATGGCCCAAATGGAATCAGTGGGAAATTCGGAGTACTTGGTTTTCATCGGGCTTCCGGTGTTGAGGCGTACGCTGCTAGAAAAAATAAAGGTATGGATTACGTACCGAAATGTCGTTGTTGTTATCGCCAGGTTTTGGTCTCAAAGCCGTACTGTAGTATAAATTGATAATAACGAAAAGGTCATATTAGATATGTGTTACAATTATTTTTCATTTTCCTCTATATTGTTGTATTGCTATAACAAGGTCGAGTTGTTAGCACTACGTCTAGTTAAGGACTCAGAGGGCTAAAGGAGGCATGGAAAGAGTCTGCTTTCGCCAATCTTCTTTATTGTCCGAATTCATTTCTCTGCTACCAATAGCTTTAATTTCACTTCAATTTTTTTTTGGGATTGTGTTCAATGCCGATGCGCCGGGGTGTGATGCCGATGATTTAATTCAGTCGTATAGCAATCTCGACTCTAATCGGAGATACAGCCACTGTTCTGTTTGACTTAAAGTTATTATAATTTTTGAACCTCAGTCAACGATTAATGTTTTATAGGAAACCACAGCTTCACTGCGCTCGTTTCGCTTAGTCAGTGGGTTGCACCAAAAGTAAATTTGTATAGATAGAAAATAATAGAATCGCATTAAGGCGCCATCTAGTATAAAAAAGGTATATTTTGATGGAATGTTATTTTTACCTAAACAGAATTGGATTTCCGACCCAACATCTATCAGAGTATTGATGACTTGAAGACACTGACAAAAGGGCCGTTCTACTGCGAGGTCAGGGAAAGTAAAGCTTTACTGCCAAAAGATGTAGAAAGCTCTCACCCACTGAAAGCATCTAACTTAACTGCAAGAGAAGGTGAATGCTCAGATACCAATGATCTTCGGCATCAAGGAAGCTCCAGTACCCTACGTAGCATCGATGGTATGATTTCGTCCTCGACTTATTCTGAGCGTATATGAATAGGCAGTAGGCGACATTTGAATGTTTCTACCGGAACTACAACAACTGCAAATTCTTAGATAAAATTTACATGTGTGTTTCACAGTTTAGTAGTACGAGTAGTCGCACGTATTGTCCAGTCATTTGTATAACCAATACAGATTCAAGTAATAGTACTATAATAGAAAAACAAAATGAGTGCTAAGATGCATGTTAATATATAAAGTAAAAGCCTAACCGTATTATCATATAAACATATGATATTATACCGTAAACCTTTTAGAAAAAACGAGTACTCATCTAAGCTCACCGTGATGGTAGAGGAGTCCTACGGCGTTGTACTCAAGAAGGATGAAAAAGATCCTACAGTGTAAATAATGTTGGCCAAACCGAATGCAGCAGCTCTGGCTGTAAATAATAACTAAAAGAAAGAACACAATGACTCTGCTTACTACGAAACTACTCTGTTAGTCAATACATAGGAATACACAGGTTATGTTTGAAAGAATAAGGCCGTATTGTAGATTTCCTCCGAAAACCGTAACTCGCTTAAGACTTGACACATTTGTTTCGCTAATAAGCAGGAGGGTCACTAATAAATAGGGTTTTACTATTAAAACTATGGTCCTGTGTAAATACAGTCTTTTCGTACTTACTAAAAACGACGTGGGGAGCCCAAAAGTAAATCTGAGCGGGCTGTTCAAATAAAATGACTCTATAATATAAACAGACGAAAACGAAAACTATGGCAAGAAGAAAATACTATTACAAAAGATACACAGAATAAGGTGACGCAAAAAATGCATAGTGTTGTATAGCAGAGCAACTAATGTGCGCTGTGGGCAAAAAATACATCGCCGAACACATTGTGTGTAACCGTTCGCTCTGCTCAAAATTTTAAAATTATTTGCAACTACGTTCACTTCCCCTAGCTTAAAAGTAGATGGCTTTATTGATGATGCTACAAGTAAACATGATTAACGAGATGGGACTGAAAATGCACTTACAGATGATAAAGCTGATATTATAACAGATAAAGCTGTGTATATAGTGTTGGCACAATGGTGTTTATGAAGGTGGATAAGAAGAGGGGACTAATGTGAGCTAACTGACTCAGGACAAAGCTACGAGACAACCCAATTCTGTTAGTATATCGAATGCATTTAATAAACCGTTTAAGCTAATGGTGATTATACTTGCTATTGCATTTTTATAGTTTACGTAGATTGGACTTATATGGCGCTTTAGTTGCATTTTTTCTGACACATGCATTTGATAATAATCGTATAAAAACCTTATAACAGTAATTATTTCAAAATATATAAAAAATAATAATTACATTATGCCGCATTATGCAAAAGTTGGCTTTCAACACTGCTCTAATAGTGATAAAATACCTTAATATGCAAAATTTTGAAATCGTTAAGAGCAATTGTCCTCTGAAATACTCGAAGGGTTTTTAAATAGCAATTTATGCTATTTTCAGTCAAGGCGTCACCTCTTAAACAGTCTTTGTTGACTAAATAAACCTCTTTTTTGACATCGACTATTAATTTAGTATACTATAGTATCCATTATCTTATTTAGGACTGACTGTACTTATTTAGGACTGGCTGGTGTTGTTGAATTCTAAAATATTTTAGTTACATTCGCTACAAATGGAAGTGACGAAGTTGAACGACCGTGACCCTGAGGGCTCTGAGGTCTGACAGCTGTTAGAGCAGAACGCGAAGGCATGGGCGGCATAGCAACCGTTGTGCTGGAACTATGATGGGCGAGAGTCCAAAGATGTTCGCTCCGTTAATCCGGATGATAATATGAAATATGGTTAACCTGTTTCTGAGTCTCGTATTTTTATCATAGGCCATGAAGGCTTCGTATTACAGTTAGTGCGCAATGTATTTTCGTCATTTGTTAGCTGAAGTGCTTCACATCTGACCAACTCACTCTAACGTAAACATACGTCCTAGCTAAAGCAATTTTGTGATAGTCGGTAGGTTATGAGTCGGGTTCGCTACTTGATACCAATTATGCTGCGGTGAACAGCGTGGCCATAACCAGTCATATGTTAGAAAATTAACTTTGTGTGTTTCCAGTGCAGAATTTGATCTCGATAGCGAAGAAATTTAAACATCAAGTCAAGGATTACAGTTAGCATTTATACCAACCTTAAGTTATCATTCCTGTTTGCATCGTTATAAACCAGATGTTCGCATCCTGTTTCGTAGATCCTCAAAAAGACACTCTTTTGGTTTTCTGACCATCAAAAACAGCTAAGGTTGTTAACTTCATCACTGGATTAGCCCTTTCTAGTTTAGCGCGTACTTTCTAATTTAATGTCAGGATCCAGTTAAATTCCAGTTTGCGCTTTTTTTACAAAAGAACCATTAAGCTAAAGTGTCCGAGCTGCCGAATAAGGAAGTAATTGAGTTGTTGCCCTGACGAAAAGCTACAAATCTGCGCGCGTTCAAAGGGAAGGATCTTAGTCCTTTAGCTCCCAATACTGGATGTACAGATCCAGTACACTGACAAAGCTGCAGGAAATAAAACTAGCTATACAGCTATACGAGCTGTACAAATTTGGTTTTAGGATGCATCTTCAATCCTCTGTTCTGAATGAAAGCGCGAGTCCTTCAAGCCCACACTAACCAGTCGTCTGACTCTGAGAGGAGTAAAGCTGAGACAATCAAACAAGAGTAGATGCAGAGGTTCCACCGATCGGCAGCAGTGTGCTAATCATGCTCTTAGCTTCTTTTCTAAGGGAGCACCGGGGTGCCTATTGGTTTCTTACTCTGTAGTGATACCGCAAACCTTTCATGAAGCTGACGGCCACTGATTAGGATCTAATGTTAGCATCAACGACGAGGCTTCTGTTAATTCAAAGTTTATTCCTTTAATTCCTGAAATGTTTTTTTTTTGTCTTACATCGTGTTCTTGGCATCAACCAATTTAATATTTATATTATTCCTGTTCGCTAATTTTTGTGTTGATATCTTAAACTTACTATGCTATCAATCTGCTTAAAAATACTAATATAAACATTACTGTTACGGAATTACTTGCATACCAAGGAAATTCTGGTTAAAAATGCTCTACTATGTACGACACAAGTAAACACACTTCTATCACAGCTATGTTTATGGCACTTGGAAAACCGTCTAACATGCTTTGCACACTCGCATGTGAAAGAGTTTTCTACATTTGCGGTTACAGAGATACAGCCTCGCTAATCGAGGTAGGGCGCACTACGAGCCTGATAATGCTCTGAACTAGTGTTATTAAAATATGGGAAACACATACATTTGACCCGCATATATTAAAACCTTACACGTAATATTTATTCTAAATAAAACTTGATGTGAAAAGATGATGTAATCTGCAACCATTTCGAAGACAGTGACTTTATTATCTATGTTTGAATTTGCGGACTTATAAAGGTAATTAGGTCGAAATGTACCAGTGCTGCTCAAACGAAAGTAAAACCCTGAATCGAAGAAAAGCATCCCAAACTTCATTCACGTTGCGCGGACACAGCATCCATTACAGTCTAACAGATACGGCCACTAGTAGGGGAAACCACAACGTAGCTAAAAGACACGGATAAGAGCACGCGGTCTGTCTCGCCCTCGATTCATTTTTTATTGCTCATATCATATTCCTTGAACAAATCTTTGGTAATAAATAACGCGTCTCGCGCTAGAAGATTCGCCCCATTAACTTATACGCCAACAACTGTCGATTTGTACACATTGGGCTTTTTAGTCACCTTTTTTTTTAAAAACCTGAAACTTCTTTCTCATACCTCGTATGCCAGTTGTGGACGCCTTCTGAGCCGCTTTTTTCTTGTTGAGTTCCCATTCATCAGCGATCGCTGAGAGCCCCTAAGTTTACAACAGGGAAATGGTTGAAATCATGTGAAAATGGTCCTTTCCTCCGCCGATGATTTAGGCTCATTGAGCTCCTGGTGCATATTTGCGGACACCACAAAAGTTTACGATCAATTTTATAATAAGAAGTACTGTGCATTAGTTGCAAGTTTTTCTAGGATATCAACCTCTATACAATAATTTAATTAAATTACCAGGATAGCGTATATCAAAAAAAAAACATACTATAAGGAAACATTTAAGGCAATATATAGTATAATAAACAAGCGTTTTTTAGTACAGGTGCACATTTTCCGGGTCAAAGTCAGCTATTTTCTGTTGTTATTCATCAATAAACGTTTCCGTTTTTATTAATGCGGATTGTTCACGAATCTCCATATCAAAAACAAGCATATCATTTATCACTTAGATCAAACGGTTACAACTCGACTTTACATTCAAGCATTCTTTTCACAGCTAAGTAGCTAGCCCTGTTGTATACTGTTTGACCTAAGACGTATGAATAGGGCTGTCGCTTTGTTCAAAATTTCTACACTTATAAACGCTCAAGCAGTTCCATTCTCTCACCTGTTGCCTGAAGCACCCAATGTAAATGCTCAGTTTAATCTTATTCTATATTCTAGACAATACGAATAGTAATAGCCTATGCAGGTCCGTTAAGCTTTGTTATAATGGCTGCGACTTTTTCCCTAAAACTTCTTTCAGGCTAAATGTGATACACCTGGACTATATGTTTCAAAGTAAATAATGAATGGTGATGCGTGATATAGTGATTGACTCAAACGATCATTGGAGCAGTTAAGTGTAAACAGTCCGATTTCAATTCAAAACGAATTACGAATTAAAAGGTTATACAGAAACCTTATACCGAAGTGATTTGAATTTTAAAATTGAATAAAAGCTCTTATAGTTTAATTATTCGACTTAACAACTGAAAAGGAGAGTTTTGTAACGAATTGTACAATAGTATATATTTTTACGAGGGATTGCAAAATTAATGTGACTCAAATTAGTTTACTTCATACGAATTGCAACAATAAGCGTAAATCGTTGCTTATAACAAGGACTTTTGGGACCACATAAAAAAATATTGTTCAACATAATTTATTTTGCTGATTTTAGTCCTTCAAGGGTTTTAAAAAATCAGCATGTTACATTTTTCTATATTTCTATCTAAAAGTTAAACCATTTGCTGCGACTACTAGTGTTCATTAAAATGTGTATGCTTTCACAGAAATTTGTTGAATATAATGTCGCGCTATGCTCATTGATCTTAGAAATCGCCACGCAAATGTTTAGAAATTTCCCTCTAATTAATTACACGTAATGTAGCTCGAATGAGATAGCTTCAGTTCGAAACAAGAAGGAGCGATTTTGGTCACCGTTGCTTAACGAATTACTGAACCTGGACAGTGGTGCAAGAACAGGAACAAAGAAACTATATTCGCCCCTCATGCGCTTCCCTTAACTTGTGGTTAAATATACAGTATGACTACAATACAATATGGTATACAATAGGATATAGATAAATATGCTTACCTATTGCACGTTTATGTACAGTGCAAACGATAATGGAAATAAAGCATGTGGGATATATCACATTGTTTTGTCCTTGTAGAAAATTTCAATATGTGTATAGATTTTATTTGCCACTAAACTCTAAGTTCTTGTTTGCATCAGAAGAGCTTCAATACATTAGGTGCATATTAATTGAATGTTCACTATCTACATCACTTATTTACTATATCCACACAACTTTACCCAAGTCCTTCGAATAACTAAGAAATTTAGTAGTGTCAAATTAACAAATTTTAACATTAGATAGGCGAACCGCAAACCTCGAGATCAATTAGTAATTAAATAATAATTAATTCGCCAGTCGCCATGCTCTAAACGGCTGTTGACTGAACACAGCTCTGGGAAAAATCGAGTGATAACGCTTATTTTGTCGGGCAGTTTCCACGGAGAGACAATTTATGATAGACCACTAAAAATAATTGCAAAGTTACGCCAAAAGCTTTCCACTAACAGAGACAATCGGTCTTGAAATTCGGAATAAAAATTGGGTGAGTACAATGGTTGAGCAGTCTTTGTGAGTCCCTTACAACCGAAGGTCACAGCTGTATTGATAATTCCAATTTCAAAACGACACTCTCTTTTTTGCTTGCATAAAATCCGATAATCGCCTTAACAAGTCGCCAACTATGCTGTCTAGTTAGCTGTTTTAGTTAGCTGATTGGATATAACTAGGCTCTTTTTTGAGTGTTTTATTGTGCATGATGCACATACGGGACAAGAACTCTATGTGACACTTTGAAAATCTACGTAAATAAAACATGCTTTTTGCACCTTGTACCTGAACATTTACTATTTAACCATAAACATATGATAAACAGTTGGTAATTGTACTGTAGTGTTGAATGACATAGACGGATAGTTCTTATTGTCACGACAACAGAACCAGCTGACTTTTATGCATAAAATAGCCTCCTGTCATTTATAAAATCATGCAATAGAAATCACACACTTCAAAAATATGTTCTAGTGCGTTCATTGTAGTGTTCTGAGCAGCTAAAGTGAGCAACCAAACGATAGCCAAAGGCAACAGACAGATGGCTACCCACTTAATTCTGAATAGATTTTCTTTCTAACTATCTTAACATTCAGAATCACATTCTCACCTTCATAGTTAAACTCGAAGAACCCAAACCTATACAGCGATGACAATTTATTTTCTCAATAATTGCTGCTTCTTCAGGAATCTGCCTTCAGCGTAGGAGTGTGCTTCTTTTTTCCGAAGATGACTGAGCCTAAAAAATACAAAGAAGTGCAGCACTTCATGTTCATTGCTTTTTTGTGACAGCCATAGAAAACAAATTATGAATTTGCAGCTTGTAGTATATATCATAGTTTATAAAAACTGCAAAATAGTAATACGTTTATATAGCCATTTCAAGCAGATATCCTCGAGGCCAAGGTGGTAGATGTTCTATTTCGAAAACCAGAACCTTCAGCACATTTCCGGCAGGTGAGGCACTGTCACACTAGGAAGCGGTTATTTAGTAATCGTTGTATGTATGCATATAAGAAAATTGACTCCGTGCCATGGTACTTGTAGAACCTGATTAATAAAAATGTTAAAAAGCAAGGTTATAAATACCATTATCAAACCTGCCCATGACTTGATTCGCTATTCAAGCTATATTTGGCTATTCAGGATCACTCAGCATGTACGTCAGCATTCACCCATACATGCGCCCAGTCCCCCACCTATCCAATCAATTTAAGTCAGGGGCTCCTATTTTCCGCAACATTTGTCGGTCAACCGGATCCACTACTTGGCTCTATGTGCATGGTTTTACCTTCGGGACGTTAGCATTGCTGAAGGCAATAGGAGTATTACGGGGTGAATGGCCTTCTCCTCATATTTATATTCAAATCTGCTTTCACTCATTCGCATTCGAGTGTTTCGTTTATCTTGGACAGCCGAGCCTTCCCTCTCTGTTGACGACGTTCCGTTTCGCCATTTTTGTGTTGACGTGTCACTGCTCTCGCCTCCGCCACTACTATAAGCCACCACAGCCATCATCTTTGCCACAACGAACGCTAACACATCTGCTTCGTCTACACCAGCGTGCACGGATGCAGACCCGAAATAGGAATGGTATGCATTTACGCATGAACACATACAAACCTATGCACACACACCTAAACGCACAAGGGACAGATGCCTACACGCATATCCAGACATACAGCAGCCAGACACATATCATTCGTTGCCACGACTTCTTACAGTCTGCGGATGCGTGGGCAGACATCCATACATGGTTTTCTCAGAGAATCAGTTCTCATACCACCCGGCTGTTTTTTGTTCTTTACATTTCCGGAAGCTGCTCTGCTTCGCTTTCCTATGGTTCCTTTCGCCTTGCATCCATCGAGCTATTTTGATACTAAGCTCATCTTTTCTCTTACACGACTCCTTTTCTCCCTTACCCACTCTTCTATGCCGGCGTAAGCCTTTAGAAACGTGCGAGGCATATGAATAAATATCACAACATACAGAACAACACATTACCAACCACCAGCGGCTGACTAAAGCTGTCTAAATAATGCGTGGACTCTACGTGAACAAGGTCGTTATACTTCTCTGCATCGTCTACCACGTTAACGAACGTAGTTTTCGTGGTCACATGTAGTATATCCTGCGCCCCGTGGCAGTGCCAGATTCAGATTCAATAAGCCGCTCGTAAAAGGCGCAACCATCATCCGCATGATTTCCGCACCGATGTTACCCACAACACCTAATCCTCAGCAGAGCCGTCGTCTTAAAATTACATAAGCACCCGGATCATTCAGTTTTGGATATGATTTCGAAGCAAAAAAAATTATTTGCATATACGACGTACAATTGTACAATATACAAGATATATGTTGATGATTTGAAGTTGCAGGGCTTTTTTGACACTCCAAAGAAAGAAAAGCTGCACTGCTTACAGATGCAACCTCGAATTAGTGTGAACAAAATGGGATGACGATTTACTGCAACAACGTATTTTCAGGCTAGCAAAAGTTCGGGCTATTCATATAAACCGAATGACCTAGCCACCCTGTTTCATATCTCCATATTATGTTCACATTAGCACCTCATTTAGACTTTAACCTACACATTACTTAAGTAATCAACTCTGGAGATGAGATTATTCATACCGTGGGTAACCGCGTTTTACTAACAAAAAGAGTCACTGATGCCACGTTCTTTGTGAATGAATTGAAATCTATTTCGAAGCTTGATTGAGTCGATCACAAATGCCTATTGATAAAATAAAATACAATTACATAGACTTCCTCTTAATAGGAATTAATTTATATTTAAGTAATATTAATATTAATATTTATATTAATAATAATATTAATAATATATTTATTATTTATATTAATATTTATATTTATAATAATATTAATATTTTTCCTTAGTGGATAGGAAAAGATACGCAACACCAATACGGTGAAAATACTGTGGCGCACTAATGCGGTAGAACACGGCCTTCTAATAACATCTAGAATTTACGCAGCAGGCAATTATAATTGCAGTTTAAGGCTGATTGGATCCATGAAGATACCATAAAAAAGATACCATGTTTCCATGTACATTAATTTTTTCGTCTTCGTCTTTGGTAATAATGCGATTATATATATATATATATAGCCTTTACGCGTTATTTAGTGCATCATTTACGGCTGAGTTATAACCTCTAATAACGTTCCAGCAGATAAAAACGAGGCGGTTAATAATGAGGTAATTTACGGTTCTTCCGCATTTTGTTTTTTTGACTATACCTTTTTTACGAAAAACGAATTAAATGGGCAGCGTATACTTGCTTGACTATACGTGATTTTCCTTAATGGAGAACGTCAAGAACTAAATTGAACTAAACGATCTACTATTGAGAATTAGTTTCATGAAAAGTGCTAGCTGGTCTTTCAACAGTGACTGAGGCTGATACAACTCTTGGTGAAAGAGAATGCAGTTGCTGTGATTATGTTATACAGAATATATAGTTACTCTTATTTAAATCTAACATTTAAATCCCTACTACAGTGTTGTCATTCTCACTTTTTTGACGTCTTTATTTTGGACACAAAGAATCATTTCCACCAACTCGGAACAATTGCAAAGTAGTTGTTGAGCGATTAGCCATAATATTTGCTGAACAATGGGGTTTTATACCGTAGATTCCATCAACCTTTTTATATATAATTTAGTAATTTTCTTAAGCGTTGTTCACTTCATCACCTTTTGCTGAGTAATATGCTGTTTTTATTAATTATTGATAGCATGTATCAGAAATAGAGCCGCTCCCTCTAGACCTTGGGTATTTCAATGAGCTTGAAACTTTTCCTACAAACGAATCAATTTGAATAGATCTGCGAAATTATTCTAGTAAAGTATACAGAACTTGTTTTTTACACGCACATTCTTGCTGCCACAACCTTGTGGCGAAGCTTTTATCATTTAACTCCGTTCTCTAGGTTCTTAAGATAATATTTATATCTTGGCACAGCTGTATTACGCTGTGATGTGGCGAAGAGTAGGGAGAGTATGGCCTTACGGGACATCACCATTGAAAGTAAGCTCCTCTGATATCAATAAACAAACATTAACGTGGTCAAAGCACCCAAAAAAGAAGTTTTGCTGTCTGAAATTTTTCTAGTAGCTGGATGGCTCATACACTCTGTGCTATTCTAAAGGAAACGGCTTAGTATGATTGTCCGAAGACGCTCCATACAAAAAACCCATTACGGCGCGATACGTTCATGCTGCTTTATGTGTCTGTTCCAGGTTAATGCGACTCACTGCTTGAACGTTTTTAATAGGGCTTTTGAATATGACAAGACAAAGTAGTAGTGTAGACATACTATCCATATTCAATAGTATTGTGATTGTTGGTATTAGAAGAATCTCAGTAAAGCAGCTTTGTTGAACAGTTCTAACACTAGTCAAGCTCGATGGCTTGGTGCAATCTAGCGGGCTTTGTGTCCAGTAGAGACACATAAATAAAGATGTTTGATCATCGCTATTACACATTTACATAAGTTTGTCCCATGAAATAATACAAAGATGGACGTTAAATTTGGGTTGATGCTCAGTCTTGACAAGAGATTTTAGTAAGAACCGAAACGTATAATGGTCAAAGTGCAGTTCCAACTCATATCGCAACATGTTACCAATGTTATGTTATTTGTCTGTCGCTGTCGAAGGATGTTTATGAGAACAAACGGTAGCGTACGGCGCTTTGGTCCGCGAAAATTTTTAGAACTGCTATGTGAAAAACAGATCAATATTGTGTCTTCAATACGACAGTGGTTTGACAGGCCTGGAAAAAATTGGTATATTGGTTGATTTTTCTCGGCTTTTGCTACACTATAAAATTGATCGTATGTATTTTAATCAATTTTGAGCTGCTGTTACTGTAGCTAAGATATTTGAATTATGTGTGGTCAGTGAGTCCAGTGCAAAAAGGTTAGTAAATCATCTGACTATGAATTTTTTTGCTTGTGCATTGCCACCAAAATTATGTAATAGTAGCTACAAACATAAACGCGGAAAGTTTAAGCAATTTATAACGTTTGTGGATTCGCAATTCTCACAACGCTAGACCACTCATAATGCCGATAGAGCAACTGAGATGAACGTGTCACAAATGTCCCACCCTGGACTCTATTCCGTTACAGGATAGAAATGTCTTTTATTCCAAGTATTTTTACAGAGCGCACTCAAATAGGACGGGTTACTTTTTTCGTCTAAGAGTCATCAACCTTTCACATCGTTTCTGACGTTATTGGACACAGTAACAGCGCTGGAAGAAAAAGTTTCCTCAGGAAGACTGGTATGCCTTAAATATTAAATACGCTGAAAATAGTTACAGTCACACATATGTTTAATGGCAAATAAAAATTCAGTTTAACTTTACCAAATTCATATATTTCATATATTCATATATAAACGCCTTTCTACTGTTTCCGATCATGTTGTTAAGGTTTTCAATATCTATAATCGTTTACTTTTTATATGTTTACAATATTTTTCATTAGAGGAAAGTCTACTTATATCAAATCAATATACATCATAGTATGTTCCGTGATACGGTAAGGGCTACTGTAGCCTGTCACAAAAGCCAATGGCCAGTTTTAAGAATCTGTATAATTTAGCCCGTTACTCGATCTAGCTGATGAATGACCCCAGCTGATTCTGAAATATTTCAGAGAATGTTTCATCCACATTTTGAGTAGAACGGAGTTTGATGTTCAAACCGAAATGAATTGCACGGCTGAGAAGATTGATCTTGCGCCTTTAAGACAAGCTGAAGCATGCTAAAAAAAAAGTGTAATAATCTCTAAAATGAAAATATAATGTAACAAGCTATCTACACGTCGACATGCTATGCTCACGAACGATGTTATATTTTATCTATTATAGTATCTAAAGAGATAATTCACATAAAATGTACTGCACAAGGAAACCATCAAAGCACCTCGCACTTCCTGTGCATCTTTGTGCCTTTTGATTTTGCTCCTTGTTACGCTTTATTAAAGCTCGTAGCGCATATCAAGACGTAAGCTCCAAGAAACGCGTTAAGAAATTACTAAAAGTTACAAACCCTTAACCATTAGTTTTGTAGGGAAAGTCTCAGATTAACATCTCAAGTAAAATGTGAAACCTAGACTTCTTTTGAGATTCACATATTGAAATCTAAGAGAAAATATTTGTAACTATAAGCTTCCTCAATTTCCATAAGGTCAGAATTCACTCATCGCGAACATGCATATAAAAAGCCAGTCCAAATGAACCCCAATAAAAAGCAACACCACAACTAATTTAGTCCGCGAGCTATCTCATGTATCACCACCCTCATTCCATACTAAAATTTCAAATCACACAAATCCCTACTTTATTGCCATGAAATAACAAACGCCTTTTTAATGAGTGAACTTTTTTAGCCCATAGCTATACGGGGAAAAATGAGCCCTAAGAATTCCCATTTTGTTTATCTACAAATGATTCTTTAAATTTCACATGAAGACGAATCAAATAGCTTAAACAACCAAAATTCTATAAAGTAGTAAGTCAAAATGCTCTGACATTGTTACCTTTAGGAAAGAACTTAAACTTTAACATAAATTAGTCATTTAAATTCAAAAATGATAGTACCCAAAACTCTGCCCAGCGAGCTCCATCTCTCGTCAAAGTTTAACGAGTTTTATAATTATTACTGTGACATGCAAAATGACCTTCGCCATTAAATATTTTGACACCTATTCATTCAAATTGAAACCCTTTTTCTTAGCGAGCAATGCACCGAGTAATGCCACTTAGTTCGCGTTTAAAACATGTCTGTTAGATTATTTAGGGATGTTTATATTTTAAACAAATTATTAAGTCAACGTGAGAACAAATGGATTTAGAGCACTTAACTCTCTTTTCTTTTGAAACAAAGCTTACTCAAGTAATAATATTCGAAGACAGTTTACTAGAAGCAATGCATTTGTTATTTTGTTACATTATGACATGAAAACAAGCTTTCTTAAAAGTTAATTTTTATTAGCCGAACCCCCATTAGGTCGACGTTATGCATGCCTCCACCAAAAATCACCCCTGAAAGTTTTACGCTGGAAAAACAGAATTAATTTACATTTTAGAGACAACACATTTGTATACACATCGGTACCGCTTTCTTATCCAATCATGCAGGTCGAGTCATATATTATTTACAGATGGCTTAGAGTGGTACCAAGCTTCAGGTAATTTGCCCTCAAGGTAATATCGCACAAAACACACCCAAGCGGATACATTTTCCACTAGTAGCTAGTTCATTTGCTTTCTGTACTAGCAACTGCGCCGCAATATGTAGCGTGATACCTCACTTCAAGATGTCTTATCTTGAAATTACAATTTTTTGCGTCGGTATATGAGCGAAATTTTGCTATTTACTGAAGAACATAACACATAAACACACTGTCAGTAAAAATTTCCGTTGGAAGAAAGTAAGAGTGTTTAACGCTGGTATTTTCCCTTTGTAAAAAATCTCCAGAGGTTGGTGAAATTCTTCGTTAGCACGTAGATGTCCTAAGTGAGCTCATCGTCGCGACGCAAGCAATGGTAGCGGCGGAATCTGGTGCATAGAGTTGTTAGAAGCATGAAATGGATTGTGTTTTCAATGACTTCGCAACTGTGTGTGTGAATTGTGTTCCCCCGGAGACATTATTTTCTTCTTTTCACTATTTTTCTTAGCCAGTAGCTTGCCTGCGTACGTTATTTCGTTGGTTACCTGAATACACTAGCTTCACGAGTAGGTTAGCCAATTCTATAAAGACTTGATACGTGAAAGGAACAAGGTATACATGTGAATCGAGCGTCAAGTAGGCCAATGCATGATGCACAATGATGCGAAGAAATGCAAGTCATGCACGACTTGTTGCATCCCCGCTTAAGAAAGCCGCACAGCTGAATCGACTTTTGGCGCGATCGCACTACTCTATTGTTACTTGCCAGGCAGCTTCTCTACGTCAGCGGCAAGGCCACTCAAAGCAAGACGCTCTATGAACGCCACTGTAACGGCCAGTTACAGTAGGTGCACGGGTCTATGATAAAAACCGAGAAGACTGGTAAACTGATACAGCCTTTGGAAGTGAAAATAAGCGAAGCAAGAGGCGTCTCTGATGCTTCCAATAAGTATAACCTCCAATCGAATGGTTCTTACGATCACTCCTGACATGCCTCGGTGAATTTGAGGGGAGTGTACCTCAGCATCAAAAGAAATGGACCCGCTGGAACTGTGTGCCTATTGAGTAACGACATTTTATCTGACTACTGATTTAAAAGACAAACTCTTATTGAAGGAGTTTTGTTATACGTAAAAACCCGTTCTTGCTGCTATTCTTATCGCTTCTGTGAAATTGCAAAGCTGTATATGTACGTGGTGTATTAAGTACTAAAACTACGAGAAACTTATCGTGCGAAGGCGGTCATCGCGATGTTATGTTCAATCTTTGAGGTGCGTCAAATCGATCGCGCAACTGACCTCTATGTTTTGAAATCGTCTAATATCAAGTGAAACTAAAGTTATATGTTATCTTTATTAAATTGGCGGACTCTTTATAAAGCTACTGATAACTTGTAAAGACCGTTTTAAAAGTCATCTAGAAGTAGATAGCTTATTTCTCCTACTTACGTTCGTGTCTGAAATGGAGGTCGAACGCGGGCTTCTGGAGGTCCGAGAAGAGCGCGTAGCTGTCAGGGAGGAACATATTTTGGTGCCGAATTAACTCAGGAGAACAAACTGAGAGGAAAATTGCTTATCGCTCCGTTGACAGCTCTGGCCGTCGTACGTCAGATATCAGTACCTTAGATAAGACACGGAGGTCGGTATTGTTGAATGCACACAAACTGCGAACACCTCCCAATGTTCTGGTAGCGACTGACATCATTGTTACGATGTTTAAATGGTTTAGGAGAAAAACTGTAATTTGGTCAAAATTGACTTGACTTTAGAATTGACCGTTCAAGTTATCGCCGACCTTCACTAACTTCCATAAAAACTACGCAATCTATCGCTGTTACCGCAACTTAAGATCTATTAACACTCTAAAGGTGGTTTAGTCCAACATGTACTACCTTCCTCTTCCACCTTTTCCTCTCAGGTAGAATTTAGCTAACAACCAAATGAAACGCGCATTCTGTTCAAGATCATGGGAATCGTACCTAGTGAAAGCCGAGTGTTGCAAATATTGGGAAGTACGACCATTGTTTCCATCTTGCCTCAGGCACCAACCGCTTTCACTGCAAGCACAAAAAGAATCTGCAACAAATTTCTCAGCCAGATGCAGCACACATACACGGCTGTCTCTCAGCGCTCAGCCATATAACGTAGATCAAGAACGGGCCCGGAAAAAAGAAGCAAGCTATCAAGTCCGTAGAAAGATGCCGCTGCATGGACGAGTGAAAAGCAGCTGGCTCGTATAGAGTGAGTTTGACTGGCCTTATTGGCCCAGTTTATGCTGCGCAATTACTAGAACTTTACCGTATGAACATAACTCGCACTTGTGGCTTTTCATTTTTTTTCGAGATTTTCTTCACAGCCGTTATAATCTTTGACCAGATTTCTACGCTTGCAATCCTTCCTTGCACAATTCCTCGAAAAAAGCACCATGAAGGAAGTGCCTTAGGTCAGCCTACCATGTATAACAATGAAACATTGTATGCTCTGGTTTTTACTCGCTCCTTGGTTCCGATAGATATACGACAAAGAATTAAATATTTTAGATATATCGAGGTACTCTTGAAAAATGGCCTTGCCCGATAATTATCTGTACCGTGTAGTAACCCCAGTTTGTCACCTGGATGGTTTACTTTGATGATTGAAAATAGGACACCGACCGTGGCCTCTGGGACAGTCGTAATGATGTTTCCCATTCTTACTGCCACAACCTTACTGTGTCAACCAACACTTTTTTGTTAGGAGTAGATTCTTCCCACAAGAGACACCTTTTTTGCACTTAGGAATTCCACTGTATCGTATTCGTGAACTCAGGCGTCAACTTTATGCTAGCTTTGCGGTAAGCAGCAATAAGCTTTAGGTCTGCGATGTGTCGCATCTTTAGAAACTTCTTGTTTTCCTTTATGCTCATAGATGCTGTCTCTGCGCTGCAGGCTGAACGACACAGTAGACTAGCCTACCGATATGGCTAGCCAAGAGAGCCTTTTAATTATTAGGCATGAGTCGGGCTATCTAATCTGCTACTTTGGGCGTCTTAGCAGTAACTTTTCTGGTATGCAGGGTACCTCGGAAGCTTTAGTGCTGTGGTCGCGGACAGCCTGTCTATAACATTCACTACAGAATGTAAATATATGCAGTATGTAATACCGTAATAATGTATATCTATTATCAGGCTATGAGTTCATACGTTCCTCTAACGACTCATATAATAATAATATAGCGATTCTAAAAAAGGAGTGTCAACTTAGGTATTTCCTATCTTAAACTCAAATACAGTATCCCAGTGCCGGAACACACAGCGTCAAACGCAAGTGTGTAAAGGTTTACATGTCCGGCTAAAGTTGCCCCAATTGTGAATACTCAAGTGAGTTATTCTATAACATACACGAGAAATTATGATTCTGCGACAAAAAAGACTTAATATAATGTCTTCAAAACTACTAATTTCTATATTATTGCGACTTACTGTAGTTACATAACACTTAGCTATCTCTTTCGTTTTGAAACCTTGCTCGTAGCCAATAGGTGCATAAACATGTATCTGCTGAAATCTAAATAATATAATAAAATATATAATAAGCGAGTATATACAACATTCCGACTCTCGAAAACACCCCTATGCAGGTAATTCGCCTGTTACCGGAAAACTTCAAAATGTGTAAATGCAAAGTCCGGCGAGCGTTGGAAGCGCAAAGAAACCTCTCATTCAAGCGCTTCCGGAACTGCCTTCGTGATTTCTGCAATACAGAACTACGTGTTGGTATTGAAGCGGATGACCTAATCTTGTTTGTAGGTCCCATTTAGTTGAAAGGCCTGCTGTACCTATCGGGTCCAAAAGCTGACCGTTTTGCGTCTCTATAATGGTCAAGTGGACCTACTCAAACATGGAGGACACGTTATATATTATCTGTTAAACGCAAACATGTACCCCTGTTCTAATTGATTATCAGATTGTACAAATTACTTTGTACAATCAGCGCAAAATGTACATATTAGTTTCGAGCACGATTTTTGCATGCTTTGTACAAGGAAATTAAGTTAAAAGAAAATAATTTACAATGTTTTATAATCTAGAGAGTATTAATTCCTGTCGGTGGATTAGTAATCTGCACAATTTACTGAAAAAAGATAGATGTACATATCACATTTTAGGGAAGCAAGCATGTAGCTTTCCAAAAGGTTTGTGTCAGGACAAGGTTTCGAGAAAAAGCGTTCTAGCTTGGACTATTGATACGCGCCAGGTAGGATAGAACCTCGATCGAGCTCGGTGGTTGGTGCATTCGTATGCGCCTTGCGACCGGAGGAGGGACGTAGGTGCACGGGTTCGATCACCGCCAATGCACATTTACATTAATATGGGGTCCTGATTACGAAATAATGCAAAAACTGCTACCGTGGACGTTAAATGTTGACTGATGGCCAGTTCTAAAAAAATATAGGTAGGATAGAACCACTGTGCATATCCGCAACTAAGCGGACTTGTGTCCTGCTATAACACAGGGAATATCGATTTGAAAAAAAAACGCCCAACAAAAGATTTCTTACTACTTCGGTTCCACAATTTTGTTGCACTACCCATTAGCGCCTGACCAGAGAGTAGCGATGCTAATTTTCATTCTTATTTATTCAATCTAGCTTTATTTTTATTCATTCACTAAGCGTTCTTCAACGCGAAGTTGGAGAACTAAGAAATTTTGGAATACCAAGAATTTTTGAAGATCAACAAAATCAGGAAACTTATTTCGAAACAGCTACTATAATGCGGAACACATTTTCAGATACGGCTTGTTGTAGGTATATCAGTTAGGAATAATGCATTTTCGGGTTGTATGTTACGAGAGCTGGATCCGAAATTGCGACTATACAAGCCAACACTAAACAATCTGGCATCAAATCGAGCAAAAATATATTCCACTCCTAAAGCTACATTTTCAAAAACCTAGTGGTGGCTGCTTTGTAATTGCAAGCACATGTCTACTCAATACAAGGCTATTTGTATCCC
Organism: Tropilaelaps mercedesae; assembly: GCA_002081605.1. Taxonomy (NCBI): domain Eukaryota; kingdom Metazoa; phylum Arthropoda; class Arachnida; order Mesostigmata; family Laelapidae; genus Tropilaelaps; species Tropilaelaps mercedesae. Next base: position 32,019 of record MNPL01001851.1, read on the forward strand.
TTCAACGCGAAACGTAGGGTGAACAATCCATCGACTAAATCGGCTGTTTTGGATTGTTTAGCCTTTCTTTCAAACGGAATGTTTTACCGAAGACGAAGCGAAAGAAGGCATAAGAAAGGCGTTGTATACAACATTGCAGTCAAATAAAGAAGCGTTATTGCCGTCGTTTTCGTCTTTGTCGTTGTTCTGGTCGTTGCCATCGTCTCGTCGTCGTCGCTGTTGTTGCTGTCGTCACCGTCCGATCTAATGAATTGCGCCTTGCGTCACAGAGAAGAGACAAACAAATTAAACAGGTCGGATAAAGCGAGAGTGTTAGTTCCAGCCGGACACGTCGTTCGTACAGGATTTTAAACAAGCAACATTAGCTCCGCCTTGTACACTCAATATCGCTAGGATAATATATTAGGAGCCGTCAGCTTAAGTATAAATAATGTGTTATTATAATATCCTTTTCGCAATGTACATAATTTATAGACAAATTATGCTTTAGTATAATGCCAAATCAAAATACGTTGAAAGGTCATTTTAGCTAGACTTAGGTTTAAGTAACACGCTGTAAAAGACCCAGCTCATGTAACAAAATGGGAACCAGTTTTAACAAAACGCAGTAGGAAGGGAGTTCGAAGTTCGATGTATGCAATGACATACCCCGATAGCATAGTAGCCTTAAATGTCTGCACACTAGGTGTTCAAGGTAAAACTGAAGGAAAAACAAAAACTAAATTTAAAAATAAAAAGAGTAAGAAACTAAAATTTAGATTTCACTGTGTGTCTTGTTGAAAACCAATATTTTTCGTGTCCAGCATTCTCTCCTTTTTCTCGCAAGCGAAAATCTTAAATAGTTTATTTAAATGAGTAAAGTTTGTTTTAACGTCCGGGTAAGCTTGACCTATCTTCACGCCTTGGAGTTAAGTTAAATTTGAGGTCCACCCATTTCTTACCGTAGATGCAAGGCGTGTATGCTATATGCATTATAGATATTGTCAAAACTGAGGACTTAATGTGGTAATAAGAAATTATAACCGTTGTATATAGCAGCTGCAAGGCAAATTATGCCATGTGTGGTCCAATACATTGCTGATGCTTGTGTGATTATAAAAAGAATCAGGTGCGTACATGGTGCTTTATTTTTTTGTTGTTATAACGTGATGCTTAACTAACTGAAAATAAGTATAGAAGAAGAATTGGCAAGAATTACTGTGCTATTTTTATAAATAGAGCTAACAATAAGATAAAACTATGCCATTATTTGTGATCAAAGGAACCGGGATGTAAACAAACTGTGCCCAACCAATATTACTATTTATATTATTATTCAGTGTCACTGAGATTACCAGCACTGTTATAAGCACTGTAAACAAATTCGCCGGAGAATGCTTTGAAGTTTCTAGGTTAATATATTGTATGGGGTCTGTCTTATGAAGTCTTATATAATGCAAAAACTGCTACCGTGGACGTTAAATGTTGGCTGATGGTCAGCTTTAAAAATATTTTCAGATCCTCAAAATTAGCTCTATTCCATTTCCGGCAAAAATTGCCGATTGTGTTAAAGATAACGTGCCTTGTCTAGAAGTTTTCTTGACGTCTCTTTTATATTAAGCGTGTCGGGCATTCTTTTTGCCAGAAAATTCTGAAACATTCAGGCTATTGCTTCACTGTCGTAGCTTGATTCCGCTTGTATCTCGCTGATAAAAGGCAGACTGCTTAGGCTGGTGTGGTGGAGTTTCAATGAAAACGTGTCAATGTTAAACACCCCAAAGGTCCATTCTCAGCCAGTTCATGTTTAATATACTAATCAATACATTTTATTGGAGGTCTGTGATAATAATATCTGAAGAATAGCCTCCTATGCAGATTATGCGTCCTTTCTGCTTAAGGTCTCTCCATTGTCAATGCAAGATAACACTCACCTTGAGATTCAAAAAGTGAAGGATATGATAAGGCGAGCAATGCAAACAGTTTCTTTTTTGACATCTACCGCGTCATTGTCTCCGTGCAGTCTTGCTCTGCCCAGATGTCTGTTTCCCTCACAGCCAAGTCTTTGAAACAATTTTTTAACATAATGCACAAGATAGCTTTATGGACTACAGGCATGAATTTTTCGTGCACTCCTTGTGAACTGGGGCAGCAATTGAAAGCCGAAAACATTAAATTATAGCGGAATCCTTACAGCTATGACTGAACGACACCCGTAGGCATGAACACTATCCGGTTTTTTATATCGGTGCAGTCGAGTTCTTTTTAATTCTAAGCGAAAAGTTCCGACTCTGTTCTAACGATTTTTCAGTGTGAAGAATGTAACGGAAGAATGTGCAAATATTCTAGCACTGTAATTCTTTAAAACTTCTGGTTTTTCCGCTTGGTCAGTCTCAACATGTCTATTCGAATTTCTCTTAATTGTCACCTTGCATATTTAAAAAGTGTCTTGCAATTTTCAAAAGAGGAAGCGTACACCTCAATAATTCTCACGCTTATAGGAGCCTTTCGGCACTACATCTGAATATCAGGAATACTTGCGAAATAAGTGGCTTGTTTTGCATTAACAAGTAAAGATTAATATTTTCTTTGTGTCGTCAATGCTTCTAGCTTTCTGCTTGTTCAGGAATGGAAATTCGGAGAAAGCTATATAAATTTGCAGAAAACGATTGCATATTTTCTATATTAAGGGCCATAAAACTCACAGACCAGCTTTCCAAATCGCGCTTCTCTTCCAAAAATTCTGCCCATGTAGTGTACTCCATGGAGTCAATTGTGACTAAAGCATCAACTATCTTGTAGCCCAAGGGTAACGGAAAACTACTAAGGCTATGGAATGACTAAACGGAAGAAATGATTATGATAGTTGGTTATGAAGATCTGGTGGAAGAATCTGAGCATTTTTGCTAACCAGTTGTGCAAAGGATTTTTAGGACAAGCGTTCACAAAACTAATTTCGCCAAATAGTCTTTCAGAAATATCGCAGGGCATATCAAAATATTGTTGCTGTAGCCTTAACTTATTCCCCGCTAACTTGTCTATAAAAGTTGATGAAGTTATAACACATAGAACGTGTAGAAGTTGAGCCTGATTGTACATGAAGTTATTTAGCCTCTACAGTCGTTTGAGCTTGGTACTATTTTACAACCTAATTAACAAGATGAATACCCCATCACCTGTATCGGTCAAGCTCCGTGGCTTGGTGCATTTGCGTGCGCCTTGCGATTGGAGACACGTAAGTGAACGGGTTCGATGCCCGTCGTTGTACATTTACATTTACCGGGTCTGTCTCTCAAAGTAGTACAAAAATCAGTACCGTGAACGTTAAATGTTGGCCGATAACCAGCTTTAAAAATTATCACTTTTGTAGCCTACGTATCTATTTTACACAACAACAACCGTGTTAACAATAATGTAAACAATAATATCTGATGTACTGTTTGTTGGAGTTGCTAAAAGGTCTCTGACTGTAACGGCTGAAGGTTTAAAGCTACTAGACCTACCAAAGAAAGTGTTGGGATAAAAGAGCGGGAATAGTGCAATGAATATAAAAGGGATGCACTGGCTGATGCCTAAACCATGGAGAACAAACTTCTATCGCTGTGCCTTCACATAGTGACCAGATTAGACAATTAGGTATATTTCCGTGATCGAGTTGTGGAAATGATATCGACATATTTGATACATTTGCTGGTCGAGCCTGGCTTGGTTCAGCTCAACATTGGCTATTCCAAATTCATATGGATAAGATCCGTTTTACGAAGCACTGCCAAATCAATGACGTTAAATATTAGCTGATGATCAGAATTGAAGAAAAGCTTTATACATAAGCTGATGTATCCGTTGAGGCGCAGAGAAATCTCCACGTGTTTCTTTTATAAAAAATTCGCGAGGAGAGAGATGTTTGATTGGTGTATAATATGATATATAGAAAAAGAGGTTAAGCCGATAAATTCGTACTACATGGATCAATCGGATAATTCCTGATCTTATCTGAATGATTGGCGAAAAAAGCAAAATGAAACTAAGAACGTCATCCAGTCCAGAATAGTCTGTTGGTTACTTTTTGTTAGTAGATTGTATGGTTAAAGCATTTTTGTAGCTTGTCGATGCAAAGTGTGAGCTAACTCAGCCAAGCGGGTTACCCACTGAGACGTGCGGAGTCAAGTTTTGTAAGGAGCATATTCTGGAATGTTCGATCGACTTACCTTCCAATTCACCAAATAGTGTCTTGCACGATTTCTTTTGATCATGCTTAAAAATATAAAATTTCTTCTTTCTTGTATTGTTCTCTAGCCAATCTAATCACAATTTTTTTCCGAGAGCTTCCGGCTCTTGAAGCCTACACTACGTATATTTAGAACTGTTTGTTCCTTATTATGTCTGCAATATGCATTTCACTAGAGTCGCTGAAATCCTGTGTTTCCTAGCCATATTTGCATTTTAAATCTTGTAGCTCTTGAAATCGTCCGGTACATACTGCAAAGTCTCTACTAAATTATTGATTCCTATATTTATGTCATCTTGGCTATAGTGGAGCTTCAATCTTTATTGTCCCATTTGTAGCAATCATCATAATCGTAAACTACCTTCTTAATATGAATATTTAGCTGTCGGAATACCATGTAATTCATAATAATAGCAGCATGATTGAAACTCATAGTAACCTATAATCTAAAGTTAACAAGCTGAAACTACTGAATACGTAATTAAGGAGCCACTCTCTTTACATGTAGAGTTGTAACAAGATAACACCTCACTCTAATGTTTATAGCTGTTTTCTTAAACTGTTGCCTATATAAATGATTGACAGAATAGGATGACAAATATTCTCAAACCATCTCTAATCGTTTACACATATATTGACCTTGAAACTAACATATGCAACTTTTTTGTAATATAACCAGTTTAATTCAGAATTGTTATTGGTTGCTGTTTGTACTAATAGTAACAGAACTGACAGCATGGATAGAAAATTCTATTAAAACCATGCCAGATGGGATCTCATTCAGGGGACTAGAAAGTTCCTCCTAGATCTGAAATCCAAACTGTACACTGACAACTCCACAATCAGTGATAAATAGACGGTAATGTTAAAAGCATATTCACCAAACTGGCCCTAATCTTCATGAATTATGATCAGACATTGGTTATGGCATATCACTACGCTGAAATAAAGTTAAGAGCAATAGTTCATTAACATTTTATTTTGCAAAGAAACCTTTTTTCCGCACGTCTATTAAATACAATAAACTAAATGTACATCATTTTTAAGCCCACGGTGAAAATCCCTCATTTACCAAAACCACTTCAGCCTGGAACCACTTTTCGTATTACATCAGTTCGGGGAGCCCTGTGTTGCCGAAAAGCAGAATTTTGAGAATAAGCTTAGTCATCAAGCCTTCTTGCGGTTTCGCGAGCGCGTTTGTGGATTTCCTTCGTTTTCATGACGTTCTCCATGAACGTTACAAGTGCTTTCCATTTATCTTCGCTTTCCAGCAAGGTTGGAACGAGACTTTCGATTATCAGCGCCTTGTGGATCGTTTTCTGCATAACTTGCTTTTCTTTGCTCTGCGAAGTATTGGTACTACAGCATTGCGTGTGCTGCCGTATTAGTCATTCGTGGCTGCTGAGGATTTAGGTCACATGGTATGCGACACCCAACTTCGGACGTTTGGAATAAGTCGTCTTATCCAGTCGCCTAATTTAATTACCTCCTCCACTTCGCCGGATCATGTGCCCCGTTCCGCTTACTATCGCTCAATCATCACACTTTGTGCTTCTTTGTTCAAGACGCCAGTCTCCTGTTTTTCCGGACGTTTTTTGGCTCGGAGATGCCATAGCACACATCTCGCCAGAACAAGCACCGCCGACGTGTCCACTGTCCTCTAGGCTCGACATATCTTAATTGCCGTAAGTCGCTGTCTGCTAGCTAATGTTTGTCGGTTTCTCTCACCTTTCAGTCCAGCCTTCTACCCGATAGAAGCCACGTGTAATACAATAGAGTCCGCTATTCTAGCTAGTAGTCGTCGCGTAGATTCTCCCGCCCAGCTCGTACGAGGCATTACTCTGGCGAGATTCGAAATGGCTTTTCTAACCTTGTTGGAAGCGTCCGTAATATGCAATGTGAACGTAATCCCCTGGTCAAGAATCATGCCTAAGTACTTAACTTCCGTTCTAATGACAGCTCTGTGCCCTTCGAGAAAGATGTGAAGATCGTCACATCTTGTCTTTCCGATCAGTAGCGTCGCCTCTGTTTTTTCGAAGCCAGTTCAAGTCAGCGGTTCTTCGTCCATTTATCGATCTTAGCCAGTGCTTCCTCTGATCGGATCTCTAGTGCCATTTCCTTCCTAGCAGCAATAACAACGGTCACATCATCACCGAACGCTATCGTAGTTACTCCCCTCGGTAACTTCAGCTCAAGGGCTCGAAGAAGTACTCTTAATCTCTCCGGTTGAATGCAGACACCAGTCCATCATTCATCAGAACTATATTCTGCACCTCCATGCATTCATTAAGTTCTCACCCTATTTCATTGGTGTCCCTGATTCCTCATTCCACGGCGTGAACATGAAAGTCGCCGGTCGCTATCATTTTTTCTCTTGTATGGCTTGAGACGCTAGTCGGCAACCTATCCAGAAATTTAAAAAACACGGCTTTTTTTTACATTAGGTGAGATGTAGCAGCTGTATATCACAGTTCCTCCGTCTCAGTCCAAACGAAGCCCGGGCCTTCTTCCTGCCTCTCTACCTTTATATCTCGATTACAGCACCAGATGGCAGCATTTCGGCTCTGGCCGGTGAGTCATGTGCCCTTCGTTGGCAACCTTTCATTCGGCTCCTTACTAGAATCGACGTGCTACGCTGTAATTATATCCTCTAGCAGATAGTGAGCGTTATGGTACCTATTGAGGTGTATCTGCATCATCTTAAGAGCTGGATGCGTAATTATCCTCCTCCGTCACCTCCGTTTCTTACAGACGCCTCCGTCGATTTCTCTCGCATGATCGTGCGTGCTCTCTTTGGTTTCCTTAACTTTTCTCTCTCTTGCTGCTTGATACAGGGCGCGAGTCCAATCCTCGGCCGTAGCTTCCTTTGGACTCCGTCGTCCCCTTTGCTTGTTGCTACCTTTAATAGGCAAGCACTCCTGGCGTCTCACCGTTTGTTACTGTTTGTGGCCGTTTGCGGCTGTGTGTCCCTCGTATTTACAGACGTGCTATTTAGGGTTTGCAGGGCACTCTTTTGCAAGATGCTCTTCCCCACAGCACTTATAGCACTCAACTGTCTTTCTTTAAGCTTCCTTGCAATTTCTTGCAATATAACTCTCCAGGGGACAGTTATAGCACCTCTCAGATGGCTCCCACAATGACACTCGGCATTTATGTGCAGTTCCGACATTCAAGTTCCTTTTCGCGGCTAGCTCTTGAGCTGCTGCCGCGTTTAGTTTTATGATCATCGACAGTCGGAGTTCCCAATTTCGCTTGACTCCTATCTGAATGTTCGCTTCAGTCTGGCCTACTAACTTATGTAACTCCGCTCGAATGTCTTCATCTAGAGTTTCGTCGAGCTGGTCCTTTATTATCAGCATCGCTTGTCTCGCTGTTGTTTTACTCACTTTCACGTTGGCCTTGTCCTTTCCTCCTGACCGACTTTTTCCGTCTCCCTGATGCGTATTAGTGTTCCGCCATCTGTTGTTTGTTTAATTGTAAAGGCGAGCAGTTTCACAATTGTAGACTGAACATCTTGAGCTCTGCGACTGCCTACCATTCATGGGGAATCCCGGGCTCAACGGGCCTTCGGTCTCTCACCTCCTCTTGCTGGGTTCGTCGCCCGACGGCGCCGGTGTTGTCACCATGCTTGGTTCCACTTCCTCTGTATTGCCTTGTAGGGCTGGTGGAGGCGTTCTCAGCACCCTTGCTGACGCTGCGAAAGCCGTCGGAGATTTCAGCGTAATGTGTTGCTCAAAACTTCTTCCTACAAATGGAGTTGAGAACTCCCCGTCGCCATGCGCACATTATCGGTGTTTCCTTGTTGAGACTTCATCAATACCTTCCTTCCCTTTCAGCGTTTAAGTCTCGTTGTCAGTGCCAGGTAGGTCCTTCTACAATTGCTTGGGTCATGCTAATATTGGGTACTCATTCGTGGCCTCGGCGGTGCTCCCCGATGTCTGACAGAGGATCCCATCCGGTTACCAACCGGCACTACGACAGGCTCGAGATTATGCGACAGTTGATAGACACAGTCAGGCTGGCGGTTTCTTAGACCGCCCGGACCCTGTACTATCCGTCGGCCTGGTATGCCGTCCCAGTTTATTCTCTGTACACTCGGTTGAGTTTTGACATCTTCTGCAGTATGTCAGATATCCCTACCCGCTGTTGACCGCCATCCTGCCTATTGCCCTCTGCGCCGTTCGGAACCGTGCGTGCTTGGTCCGTTTCCGTCGCTAGGGGCCTCCGGGCTGTCGGCCGTCAGTGCTGGGTGTCCCTCGGCACGATAGTGTATTCCCCAGACTAGTTGGTCCGCGCTGGGCATACACCCATATCTGCTAAGCGTTCCTCGATTCGCCACCTGGGACATTCCCAGAGGGGTCCAGTTCCACCCCGAGTTATAAAAAAAACCTGGCAGAGATGGCTCGCAGTTGTTAACCTTGTGCAAACACTACACGCCAGTTTACTTCATGGTTTACAGTAAATTTGATTCGGATGTTTATTCTAGTTATGGCAACACCAACACTAAGTTGAACGTTAATAATTTAATAAAATGCTACAACAGTATCGTGTGGAAAATAATCATTTGAGCCGAGTGTATTAAAGAGGAATACATTAGGCGCTGCCAAAGTAGTAATCCGATCTCTTGTTTTTGTTTTTCGTATCCTTTCTCTAATCTTATCCTTTACTAGTTTGACAAAAGACAAACGACTGTAAAAAACTAAAGCTCCTTTGCTCTCATAGAAAACCAAAATTTTCTAGGCTAAGCAAGTATCGCAATGCATATATTACCTTGAGAGCGTTACGCCATTCATTAATCCTAAGCAGTCCTGTTCTCGAAAGATTCGAGCTCTCTAACCGAACTATCACAAAGACATCTCTTGTATGGTATTTAAAGCGCACCCACTTACCTCCAGTAGTTATGAGTGAATAACAACATACATCAGTCGCTCGCATCAGTTTACACGGCCCTTTATCGTTATTTATTTCGATGAATTCGCGTACCGTTTTTCGCAGATTCCACGTTACTTGTTCTGCAATTCTCCTTGCTTATCTCATATGCAAACAATCGCATAGTCACACAGAAACCGTACGTAATTTTCTTGTAATATTTTATGCTTTTATAAGAAAAATAAAATTATATCTTCTTAAATTTTTACAAATGCTATTACAATATCAACCATAATCGCCTTCTATGGTAGGACATTATTTGTTCCCTCGTTTAATATTCTACTGCCAAACTTCTTGCTGCCGCGGCCAGTATCGCGGTGGCGCATCATGGGAACCCTTTCTGTAACTGTTTTTCGAGCACTTGCCTGTCGCCAGCCTTAATAATCCTAAGATCTATGCAATAAAAACCTTTTTAATAACGTTATATTTGAGCATCCAAAGATGAAACGAAACTAAAAAGACCCAAAGTCACTGAGACTTAGCTAGGACCGCTTTTTTGTTTTGAGTTGGTTTAAAATTGAGATAATTCATCTATTCTCTCCCAAATCGTACTACGATATGTTCTGTTCCATGTCAGAAATCCGCTTATGATAAAAAGACTTAACTGATATGCCGCCAGGAGTAAACACTTAACGGAGAGCTGATACGAAACTGGAAATAGGAGCCAACACAACGCCTTAGAGGACTGTAATTACGTACAATACCTTGTAAGCGCTTCTTAAACATCCGAAGATGAAACGAAACTGAAACGACCCAAAGTCATTGTGTTTAGCAAGGACCGCTCTCTTGTTTTGAATTGGTTTGAGACAAAGATAATTCACCTGTTCCCTCCCAAAACATACTACAATATGTTCCCCTCCATGTCAGAAACTTGAGAGATCTGAATGTGTTGCTTAAGAAGAAGCCGCGAAGGTATTATGTTAATCAATAAATCTATGTTGAAAGAGATTTTTGAGACGCCTAGCATGGTTTCCACCCACAAACGGGTGTGCCACAACGGAGTGACGTTACCTTTCAGAGACTTCTACTACTACTACAGAGAGCCGTACTCTCATTACACCATTACAAACCTATTTAGTTTAGTGCAAAATATAGGATTTCATAAGTTTATAGTTTATAGTTAACAATTTGCGATAATGTTGTTTTCTCAATCCGTCCGAGGCTAGGTGGACTGGGATGTTGCGGGGGATGTTGTTAAACTAAACAAGGAGATGTACGCAAGGTATCTCTTACTACTCTTCATGAACGTTTGTACCACCGTGGATACTAAAAGGGCACAGTTTGATTAAGTGTTATTTACAAGTTAAAGCTATGGAGAATCCGTTTTACTTTCTCGATAATACATTTGTACATACCTCAAATTATATTTCAGGTAATTCTATGTCACACTAAACGTATTGCAATTAAAACTACGGATGCATATTACATGGGTTACCTACAAAAAATTTCCACTAACATATTATGTTTCTGATGTCATGCTGCCTGGCCCTTCATGCCTATTTCATTATGCCCGGAATGAAAAGAGGAATGTGAAGTGAAACTTCAACCGGCCACGAACCATAGAATGTAAAAATACATCATCAGTGAAACAACAGGTTAGCAGACGTGAACATGGACACCTGGAACGCTCGATTCATTATAAGCTGAAACGTCCGTTACAGAAAAAAACAGATCTATACGAACCTTCTTTGTCATAAACCGCTTCCAACACATGCTATAAAAATCCGACAGCCTTCGTGAAATAACTCGAAATAATGCAGTAATGCAGAGGTAAAACTGACCACATAGCCGTTGTAGAGTCAAATCTTAAATATTCAAAGCATATAAAACAATTAATGAGCATTCAAAAATGCATACAATACGTTTTCTTCGCTTTTTTATCCATCGTATTCATAAAATTCTGCGTCTGAGTAGATAAGGCTTTAGATATTTGTGTTAATAATAGCTTTCGTATAACAACAAGGAGTTGCATTCAATTTTCTTGTAGTTCTGCATGATTAAATTAGTAACCAGCCATTTCTAACGATTTTACTATTTTATAGACCTCTATGTACATAATTCTTTATTAAAATACAGCTTTCCAAAAAATGCTTTTGTTGACAAAGTAATAATAAAATTTTTGAAGTACAATATTTGGAGAATACTTAAGTAATTTATACTAAGCTATTTTACATTTCTTCTCAAATAATATCCCACATAGTAGACAAGACAAGCAACAATACAGCTATACTGAACAGGTAAATTTCGAAACGTGTCAAAAAGGAACGTTGACTGTCGTAGTCACTCACAGAATGGTGTATTAACATAAACCACATGCGAATTTTAGATAATACGGCTAGTTTATAAATTATTTATTCTCTCAACTACTCGTGAGTCGAAGGGAAACAGTGAGCTTGGAATGAACAATATGTATATGTATGCCGCATTGATGACTGTTATAGTAAAGATGCTTTGGGGATGGTAATTATAAACCCTTGTAAATATAAACAACTATGTGACGTGGATAATACCAACATACATTAAACAATAGGACTCACCTTACTTCCTTTGGTAATATCTAAATTATATAATTGCCTTCCTTTCTCAGGGGCCTTGTTTTCGCTATAAAAATGCCCCAGCCACTTACAAATTGTTCCAGTGCTTGATTTTGACTCTCGATATTTAACGACTACATCCCGTTATATATTTACACTGTCATAAAAGTATTTCAACTAACTTGTTCACTCACATGACTGCATTTTCTTCTCCTTTTTATTTTTTGTCAAGCGGCGCCGCTTGAAGTTACCAACGCAAAACAAATTATTAGTGCCAAAGCAGGTGTCGTCTTTCATACGTATCTATTTATCACATAGTTATGAATACTTCAGAGGCAACCATTTTAGTGAAAGTATCCCTTAGGTATAGTTTTTTGACGCTTTTATCGTTTCAAGACATACCTTAGAACTCTATGTTTATTTTCGTTCCTTCAAAAAACATTGACACAAAAGAAGCAATCCAAAAATATATTTAAGTCGCATGATTGCTACTTAAGTGTTCTGCTACGGTGGCATCGACACATTCATTGTTCGCAAACGATGTCCTTTGTCAGTGATATCCGTAAATACCGAGGGATCCGTCAATCCGGTGGTGTTTTCAGTCTCGTATTTTCTATGGTCAACCGTAATATTATCCTTAAAGTTAAACTGGTGATCAGACTGCGCGTAACTCTCCCTCGGTACCAGTCACTATTTAAATTTTATTTTGAAATTTCTTTTCGCTATCCTGGATTCAGGGACGTCACTCGCTGAGGTATCGATGCCGCCATAGCAAAAAACTTAAAAAGCAACTATGTAACCTAAATATATTATTGGATTACAAATTCAGGATAGCATTGAACACTTTTATTTATTTCATTGCTGTTGCTGCTATTCGATAAAAAAGCCATTTTCTCAACTAGATTTATTTTTGTTCCTTATTACCTTGGTTAGACGAGATAATGTATTTGTTTTTATTCATAATTTACTGTTACCAGTGTGCAATATTGTAGTTTACAAACAAGGTGCGAGCGTCATTTTTCCACGGATCATATGATGTGATGTAACTGACGTGTTATCGTACGCTAGCACAACAGGTATCTACTGCATTCAGTATGAATATATAGATATAATTATACAATTCAATGGTAATATTAGTAACCTGAATATTTAAATCTGAGCTTGAAAATAAAGAAGCATATGAGGGTACGGAGTTTGGCAGGCAATTCATTTCATATTTTTTTTTGTCGAGCTCGGTGGCTTGGTGCATTCGTACGCGCCTCACGGCCGAAGGAGACACGTAGGTGCACGGGTTCAATCCCCGCCGGTGCACATTTACATTTATATGGGGTCCATCTTACAAAGTAATTATAAACTGCTACCGTGGACGTCAATGTTAGCTGATGGTCAGAGCCCTAGAAAAAAAGTTTATTCCAAATTAGTGCATCCGTATTACAAATCGAAAATTGACCGACATTTGTGCGCATAAGTATAGGTATGCGTATAAAACTTCAGGTAAACTTCCAGTAGTACAAAAATGAACTAATTTAGATATTATGAATAGCCTACACCTTGTAATTCGTGACCAACATACGATTAATAAGATTTGGATCTCGTTAAAGGAATCGAACGGGTAAGTCCCTCACATCTTTTCAGATATGGCTTTACAAGTACGCGTATTTTAAAAACCTTGCAACAACATAACATGCGTTTGCAGTTGTATATCGTATTAAGAAAGTATCGAGTTTATCGTCAAGATTAAATCCCAATATTTAAATACATCCTGAACTATTTACGCGTATTGAAGGTGTTGTACAGACAAATATCTTAATTTGTATCAAGTTTCACTAAATATATACCTTCGCTCTACTCTGATTCAATACTTATATGGCCCAATTCGATGAGCGCACTATTTGGCTGAGACAATTGCCACAACGATGATATGAAATTTGAACTTTTAGATCTTCATGTCTTATTAATCTGTAGAACAGCTGTTGTTAGACTAAAAATACGATCAGAAATTGAAGATTTAACTTGATTGAACGGAGAAACATCATACTCACACTTGAGGCGGACTTGCGACACGTTATCTCATTGTGTTTTAACCAACGGTGCCTTCTAACAGGTGATGAAGATTTTGAGGTTACAGCGTGTGTTCTCCAGGAATCTATTTTAGGCCTCACTCTTCGAAACCTAGCCTATGACGGAGTTTTGCCCTCAGTTTGCCTCCTGGCGTCCAGTCGCTTAAGAACCCAGACGATCTAGCACCACTGGTCATGACACCCGACGAGGAGACCTTCTAGGAGAAGGTCAACGAAGCCCTGTCTACCATGGCAGAGCGGATAAGGGACAAAAGGTAGAAGCTCAAACCAGACAGAATAGAGGCAAAAAGAAAAGAAACGGAATTACGCTGAACCTCCAAGTCCACCAATAGAGACCAGTAAAGAGGTGAGGCACCTTGGCGCTCAGCCTAATATTGGTATAACTGGCACTGCACATGTTAGGAAGGTATCTCTGAAGGCTGCCCGGGTAGCTGACATCGTACGATTCTTCCAAGAATCAGAGAGACATCCAACGCATGAATGGGTTCCCTACTTTAAATATATCTAAACCTAATAATATCGAAAATTATGAGGCTTGATATAACATTTTGCATAATAACATTGGTTCTCAGTAATTCACCTCAGTGCTAAGACGAATCGTCTTAGGAAGTCAGGGCGGGTTAAGGGTACTTTTCTTTTTTTTTTTCAACAATGAGGGGATCCAAATTTATATAGTAGTTATAAGGAGACGTAGTAAAAAATATTTAGTATCCCAGCTGCGATATTCTGTGTTTTAGTTTCTTTACCTGTGGTTATGAGTGAGAGAGACATACTGACGACGTCGGCATCTTCATGTGATCATGCTGTACATGAGAAACAAACTCCAAAGAGTTAAAGAGGCAGATGGGGTAATATATTATTCTCCTTCGGCGAGTAGAACAACATTGGTTTTTTCCAGATGATTGGGAAGCTGCCAGACCGAAATATAATTGTGGCTATTTCAGCAGCCATTTCAAGGAATTCCCGCAAGGAGGTTCTACCGGCTGCAGAAGGCAGCCCGTCTGGTCCTGACGCTTTCGCGTGCTTGATGCGTTTTTCTGCGATCATGATTTCGGCTGGTATGACGGAGAGAATGCCTTCCTGAGGGATATTTTCCGTGTAGGCAGTGCAGCCGAAGGGAAGTATCGAAGAAAGGGTGATTTTAGGGTCGCCTTCCTCGTCTTAGAATCCAGGGCTATTTTGTAGCGCCGCTCCAACATCTTCCCGACAACTTTGTAAGGGTGCCTTAGAGATACATATAGACATCCTCAAAGAGCCTTCCCAGGAGACGCGCTTGCTGATAGTGGCTTCCCTACGCAGGAAGGCCCTGTCCTTGTTGTACAAATGTGCAGCGGTAGTCTCCGGGTTAGCGCTGTAAATCCTGGCCATCTTCATCTGGCGCCAAACTCGGTTACTGTTATACGTGGAGATCCTGCGTCCACTTGTCATTCGTTCTGCGAAGGATGAGATTTACGTCAGACCCTTAATTATGCCTATGGAACGTAGGCGCGGTATTCTGGCCAAAGGTGACTAAAATATGCGCAGACATTTACTCAAGTATACGTTTACCGTCACGTTCGTGTGGTTAGAGCCTCAAGCTTCTTCAGCGACGTTAACATTGCTTGAGATAAAATTTGAGCAGAGCCAAAAGTCGTTTGTAAAGTCGGCGAATTCGTGAAAAAGATCTTCCAACGTATTGTTAGGATTGAGTAAATGGGGCCTTAATGTCGTACCTCTACACACAAAAAACAACTTTCATGACCTGCTTTAGGCAGATGTTTCAGAGACAGCGCCTCTTTGCTCGTACCGCTATGTCGGATAGCGGGTCATGAAACGGGTTACGATGAAAATCGAACTGCATCGAACTTTGGTCTTTGTCGGGCAGGCTGTTTTGTGAACGAGACATCAGCCTTAACACTGGGAAAGCGGTTTTGTCTTTCCTTCTTCCGGCGTTCAGTGTGTACAAATTCTTGAGCATTTAGCTGCAGAGTCAGATTGGAAAGCATTTTCCTAAATGAGCTTAATACAATGGGCCATTTGCGGAGATGACAGGATACTCTCGGGCTTGCAGTTATAACAAGACAAGGTCTTCGTGCGCTTATTCACTCTGCACCAAATGGTCTCACAGTTATGACAACGCTACTTGACCAGCTGTCTCGTAGTAGCTGCGGTGTCGGTTTGTAGGATTATTGAATGTCGACCCTTCCTAGCCGCACTTAGGGGGTCGAGCTCGTATTTTCTTTGAATTGCCGGGATCTCATCGATCATTGGTCTTACTCCCATTCCAGAGAGCCCTCGATAATGTTATAAATAACTTACCCCTTATCGATGGAGGCAGAATAAGCACCATTTCATTCTGACCTAGATCCGGAGGAATACAGGTGGTATCGCCTTGTCTCTCTCCTAAAAGAGATTTCGACATTTACACTAAAAAGCGGGCTGGACTTGGTCACCCTAACATAACAAAAGCCAGGATATACGTCGGTCTAAAACTGGCGAAGCATATTGGCATAAGAAATGAGCTTCTGCATCAAGATAGCGTCCGCTTTGCTGTCAATGGTCTTGCTCTATTTTTCCTGCGTCCCTTACTGTTCGAACTACCTGACAAATGAACTCGAGCTTCAGGCCACCCTTCAAGCCATTCCCTAGTCATGTAGCATAGTACCGCGATTTTTTTCATCGGCAATCAATGAGCGACCTCATCCAGAACTTTTTTTATTTGAGAACAGACATCGCCAAGCGTGAGCTCCCCGGGACTACCGAAGCAATTCTGATCCTTATACAGCTCTGGACGTTGCTTTTCTTCCTTTCTATAACACAAGTTGTAAGACTTTTCCTGTGCCTCCTGTCAGATCGCTTCGTTTTTCCTGGACCTTACTTCAATGCAGCAAGACTAACGGAGCCCCCGGAAAGGCCAAATTTTTGGCCCAGAATATGCGCGTGATGGCTTGGCCGGCCTAGCCCGCTTTAATCAGCACTTCTGGCGCTGAAGACTCATCTTCTCGTAAAATTCCATAGCGGTGGCTTCAAAGACACCTAATATGGTCCCAAGGGCGCTCTGCCTCAATTTTTGATTCGAAATTTCAATTTCCGTTCCTGGCCCGTCTGTTTCGGAATACGAGGGGCTTGACGCAGAATGCATCGACTCAATCAAGTCGGCTGAGTCGGCTAGCTCGCCGTCTTCGCAGGAGATCTCTATCTTCACCGCAACAGAAGGAAATGTTCCACCAGCAGAGTCCTGGTGAGATTGATTGCGGGGGTAGGACGGGATGGATAAATTCGGCTCCCACAGTCGTACACCCCGCTGCCAGTCTATCTTGAACCGATTCCGTCTGCTACCGCGTGTTTGTGTTTGGAGGCATTGTGCACTCAGTTACTGAAACTGTGATATATAATTAAATACCGCAACAGCAAATTTATTACTTTTACAGAAGACTCTAGTATGGTACAAAAACGGATGGCTTAGGGCGGATGTATTCAGACGCCTGGTATGATTCGTTTATCAACTGATCAATTTCGTTTGTCAGGCAGTCATTAACAACATAAAAACCCATACAATTATAACCATATATAACAAACAAATCTTTTTGCTGAAAAATATGGAGTCTAATACGATGGGGCCAGAAATTTTAACTATGTTTCCACAACTTAATGTAAACTATTTTAAAGTTTAGTGTCATTACACCAGATTTCCTTGCGGTGTAACAAGGTGAAAATACAGAACTTATTATATCTGGTACAAGCACTGAATTCGTTTGGTTTGTAAAAACTCAATATACTGCATAACATCGGTCTATATGTTTTCATCCGTCGTTTTCACCTATGTTCCCGATGTCCGATACTCTCATAGAAACCTTCTCTGCACGTTAAATGGAAACTCAGTGTGAGTTTTTGGCTAAACGCTGCATGTTGACAAGGATGGCGGCTTTATTTGACCAAAACAGGTAAGAACAGTAGAAAAATGATAGATCAAAAACCGTTAGATTTACGAAAAATGTATATAGCCACTTTTTTCCTGCAACCAGAAGTTCTAACAAATAAACCATCTTTTAAGCCGAAATTTTTCATATAATTCGGCACACACACATTCTAAATAATTTTTTCTCTAAATAATAGGATGGTGCTTGATTGACTCGTTTGTGTCCATGATCTCGTGATAGATAATAAATTTAGAGAACGCATCGCGATCGCAATAACGTATTAAAAGCATTATGGCTATAAGGGCTGTATGCCGTGTTAGATGCACCCAAGTGTGACGTTAACATTCAGATCGAACATAAGCTACCACTAACCAGTGAATACTACGTCTTTTTAATCATTGTATCTATGACGAGCTATGCTTAGTTGAAGCAATAGAATGGGCAGCCTATTTTGGTTTGCGGCTCATGCTGTTATAAAGAGCACGATATGGCATACATAAGCCCGTTGTAAAGGTCTTTCCCAGTATAAAGTATGATATATTTTTTTAGGGTTGACCATCAGCCAACATTTAAGACGGACAAACGAGCCTCTAACATTTAACCAAACTTCGAACATTCAAGACGAACCTCGTAAGGCGGACCCCATAAATGTAAATGTGCGACGGCGGGGATCGAACCCGTGCACCTACGGGTCTTCTCCGGTCGCAAGGCGCACACCAAGCCACCGAGCTCCACAGGCTCCTGACCTGCCTTTTGACAAAGTGGAAGGTTCGCACATCGCCTCACAAACATTTACTACCGTTGGCGCTAGGTGCCTATACACAGCCCCACAAGCTGAGCAGAATAATTGCGGAAGAGATAGTTAGCCCCAACTAAGCCTGATCCCCAAAAGTCTTTCTTCTCAGAAACAATCGGTCTAAGAAACAATTCGTCTATTTCACGGCTCTAACGCCGGCCGTTATGAACATAGCCGAACAGTTCTATGCCGAACTGTTCTCAAGCTGCCAATACTAGCTGTTCAAATTTCTGTAGTTTATAACTGGCTGTTGCAGGGCAATGCTAATATAGGTATCTCGTTCAATACGACAGAGCATAATATATATTACTCAAAATATGGATAAAAGTCATATCAAGTCTAAATAAACTCAATATTAACTTCACTAGTGTTTTAATAATTTGACTTGATTTGTTTTATTGGCAACAAAAATCTTATATTGCATTCTAAACCAGTGCCTACCGGTATAAACATACAGCCAAACTGAAAACTTTGTTGAATTCTGTATCCACTATTCATATTTTATGTTAAGTCCTAATCGAATATAGGCAATCAATCAAAATCTAATAAAGCCCGGAACACATCAGGAGGTCAGAAAAGAACTCATCCTGTTTCTTAGTCCATCGATCAATAACCATCGTACTAAGAAGGAGTCCACAAGGGCCTGAATGACCAACAAAGAAAACTGAACGCTGCACTCTGTGAATTGTCTGTACTCCCTGAATCTCGAACAACGATCTTTCCAGGGAAGAGTCCATAGACGATCAACCTGATGATGGAGCCGATACAGAGCCAGGATAGACACACGGCCCCCTTACTATTATTTGTATTGGTATAGGAGTGACAAAAATGCGAACACGAACATTAGGATGTTTTTAAAACTCCTAAATTGTCTCGACACGCGGTCGATACTAACCCACTGAAGATTAACCTAATGGAACTGTTAGCTTAGTATTGACGTATACTACCCCGGTAAGTCACGTGAGCGACCCTTTGATGAAGAGTAACAAAGAACAATTGCAAATTGAGTTTTTGCGAATGAATATACGATAACGATACAACAATGGCGACAAGCCTTGAATTTTGTAGCAGAATGCCAATGCAAAAGCATGGATTTCGTGCATGTACGGCATGAATATTCAGAGAGAACATGCCCAGTTTTCACATCACATTCAACCTACTCCTTTATTAATTTTATTCGCCAGCGCCAATATCATTTTATCTGATCATCCAATTTATTTAGGATTACTTTTCTTATTTTTGATGGATGCGGATATATAGGGTAACAGAAACATATTGTAGTTAACCAGAGTTATCATGATTTATATTATAAACCCTGGTTGCATAATATGAAAAGCCAAAAAAAAGTTTCGGGGACCAGTGTGTTAATGACCTTTATTGCCGTGTAGGTACATATCGCACCATTTAATTATTGCTGGACGCAAAACAGGTACTCGTAATAACGAGGTGTTGTGGAAGTTCGTGTTTTTAAATATATAATGAACTCTTTCAAGCTTTCAAGCCCTCCTGCTAAATGTATAATAGCTTAGGATCGAACGATCCAATGAGAGAGATTTCAGATGGTTCTGGAGAGGAAGAACAAACATGTTAATTTAATTAGGAGGTTGATACTGACGCAATCCATAATGTTTAGTATTAGTCTACCGCTCATTATTAGACTTATTTTTTAGAAAAAAAAAACATAAAAGTAAAGAGTTTGAAGGCAAATACGTTTTTTTTATGTGAAATGCGGTAACAATATTTATCTCGGTATATTTATCTCACGACGGTGGCGCTTGCAAGGCAATCAAGTCAAATCTTAAATAATCAAAGGAGACCGCTCTTTGCTAAAACCGTCACTTTTTTAACTACTAATAGAGGTTTCAGTTAATTTTTTTTCACGCCACGCCATTTCAATAATATATGCATTTTTGCAGACGGATGTAATCCAGAAACAGAAAGTTGCTTGGTTGCTCAGGAATCGTGCGGTAAGAGGAACTAAAGAGTTGCCATGTTGTCATCGAAGCCGCGGGCTACTCTTATTGTAGCCTAAACTTTTTTCGTCTGCCGTCTACCAGCTTCCCTTCATAGCTAGTTACCTCAATAAGAAAAGAATACGCGACCTACACATACACTCTCACGCGAACGTCAGATAAACGGGTAATTGTTGTGCATCTAGTC
Source organism: Tropilaelaps mercedesae (assembly GCA_002081605.1). Lineage (NCBI taxonomy): Eukaryota > Metazoa > Arthropoda > Arachnida > Mesostigmata > Laelapidae > Tropilaelaps > Tropilaelaps mercedesae. The sequence continues at coordinate 52,622 of MNPL01001851.1, forward strand.
GCCCATTATTAAACAGTGGGACAGTCTGATATTGTTACCATGGCGCTCTTTAAGACACTTATCGCCGACATTCTTATTCTCCTTTGAGGCGTGTTGCGGCAACGGCGAAAGAATTGTGCTTACTCTCAGTGGACTTATACGCAGAAGTTATAGAATAGCACTATTGAGTTTACCGAATCACGTGAGATGACATGCCAAATGCATTCAAAGTACGACCGGTGTCAAAGCAAATTTGTTTAGACATTATAAAATAAGGATCGTGATTTATGAAAAAATCCCAATATCCTAATAGGCATTCCAGGAGGAAACTGTCTGAAAATATCAAGCATCAGTATTTGGTATACCAGATTTATCCACGAATTGTTGTTGCCTTGGTAACCAATACCACGGTGTACTACCTTAACCACAGAATATCCATTGGGTTCAATCCGCGTGTAAGACGAATCCGTTTTACATCATGATGTCATGATTTAGTACCAGTGGCCGAGCGCACGGTGCTGTACCATTTTAAAAAGCAATTGTAGTCTAATCTACTAATGCTAATATAATAACAGACACTATATTTTTTAATTTAACATCATTATTCGGTTTTTGTAAAGAGTAAAACAATTGCAGTTTGTAGATGTTGTGTAGTAGTCCAAATTTAAACACTTTAATCTCGCCTTGGTTATTTATTTTATACTACCTGGATCACACTCTTTATAAAACGTTTTTGCTAATCATGGTAAAACCAAGAATAAATTTAATGTCAGAAACCATACTACATGTTTAATTTCTTTCACTTGCTTTTACATTGATGACCCATACTGCACATGTGCGTTATAGTGTTGAAATATAAATACACAAAAATGGTGGGGTATATATATATCTTTTTTACATAACAATCATGTAGTAGATAAGCACGACTGTGTGCCTGTAAAACTCCAAAAAGACGAATTTCTTTGCCAGGTCTGCTAATAGATTTCCGCAGTAGCAACGTGGTTGCGTTACTATTTTTCGTACCCAGTCTACTTGTCGTTACGCTTTTGAGGGTCTATATCCTTGCGTCTCCCTCCATCTTTTTCGCCATGTTCCTCTGTTCGAGCATAAACCTCACTCGTTTGTCTTCTACATAGGTGCCACTTGTTCTCGGTCAATGTTCAACCTTTTACGCAAGCAGAAAGGATTGAAGGTCAATCGGACTCGACTGCTATAATATCTCTAGACAGTATCGCTCAGCACAACCGATTAATGGCTATTCTTCACCACCGAACGCCACCGAATCGCACAGGGTACGCTTCTGACACTTGGGAAAAAGTCATACACAACCACCCGTGCGTTACATATGATTGAAGTATATACATGAAGGAACCTGGATAGATTTATCTCAATCCAATATTTCCATTCTTATCATTTGGATATCAAGATGGATGGTTGATATATCCATTCTTACACCGAACGAACTTTCATCTCAATTTTTTGCTAAAACTTGTGTTCCGAACACAATATTACAGCATTAGAGACCAAGCAAGATGTCTACTGATTAAACTTTTTAGACGTTTTCACAAGCACATTTATAAATTAAAACGTTCCATATATATATGTATATATAACATCATCACTAAAGAGGCCTCCACTTGAAATCAAAAGCTGTTCCATGGCTTTCGTCAACGAAGAAGGAAGGTTTGGAAAAAGAGACTGAGGGCCGAAGACCTTCCCAGCGCAAGGTCGCACTTATAGTTAAACATTAACGAGCCACACGAATGAAGTGAGCAGTCTCGAGTTGTTGTGCGCTTATGAGTCTAGAGCGATCACTTATGTACGGGCATGACGATGACATCAGATCCAAGAACACTGATGGTGCTGACGTCAACGGCATCATCAAGACAAGGAAAAACTATGACCGAAGTTGACTAAGGCTAAGTAACAGTAACAAGCCTAGTGTAATGGCAGTAGTAAAGAAGCCGCTTTGCCGCTTTCACTGGCTGCCCACTCTCGCTACCACAATTAACATTGCCGCCCGGGTAACAACATCATTCCTCAGACATTGACGCATTAACCCTCTGCCCGCTTGCCTCCACCAAAAGAGCGTAGATTTTTAGAACTGACCATCAGCCAACACTTAATGTCCATTATAGCGCTTTTTGCGTTACTCCACAAGAGGGATCCTATAAATATAAATGTGCAACGGCGGAGATCGAACCCATGCACCTACGCGTCTCCTTTTGTTAAACCACCACGAGAGCCTACAGCATCGTCTAAATTCCTTGTATTTCTCCCCCTTAACAACATTAAAGCGTTACAGTAAAACATTTTCAAGTGAGTAATAACCCAGGTAACCCAACTGGCCTTCGACTTGTATGGCATATTCATTTGTACTATGCATAATGAAACTGGTTAAACAAATGGATATACAAATTAATTAGAGTGGAATGATAATATGGAACAGCCACACTGATTCAGGACATGCATGTTATCATATCATCTAATTAATCCGTATCTTCTGATAGCATAAAGGAAACAGTGTATTTATTTTGTTATAATCGAATTACATTATACATGTGATTGCACAAGTTAGTTATCATCCGTCAGAGACACCATATGAAATATCAAGGCGTCGTGACAAAGGACTGTTGCCAATAAATGTATAGTTAAAAAATAAGCAATCTATTATGATAAACCATGACAGTCTTATTATAATAAGTAAGACAAATTATTACACGGAACTACACTTTTTAGAACTTGAGCGTTACCTTTGAAGGAGTCGATATCTCTTATATATTTTCTAAAAGACCTTATTACAAGAAATTTCTTTGAAGCGGTGGCAACAACTGTTCCCAGCGTCGTTGTTTGACGGTATTTTTTAATGACTTCTTATATAGCAATGACAGCAAAAAAAACGTGTTGCCAAACAATGTTCAAAAACTTATAGAGATGGAGATAAAAAAAGAAACGTGAAGCAAGCAGGTCAGTATAGGAGTGTGCACCGCAGTGCTCACGTGGTAAATTTAAGAGCTGAATTTAAGAGCTTTTAAGTATGGCGCGTTTAGTTCTTATAGTCTCATGTACGCAATTTTTGCGTCGATATTAATGATACTTGAAATTCGGATGATCTCCTGGTGCGTTCTACTAATGTTATACAGGCAATAGTTCATAATGAAATACTTGAAGCCGCATTTAAATCAAGCCGGCCGCTTCAAAAAGATAATTATTATAATACCTGCCTAAAATATTATGAATGTAATTTTGGATATTGAAAAAATCGATTCATTTTGATCATGCAGACTATATGGTTACTCAAGATAATCGCATGTGATCCATTCATTGCAGTTACGTGTTCCTGCTGATTGGCACGACTAAAAAACACTAAAATATTAGAAAAAACCTTTACCAGTCGTAGAAGTGAAACCATACATACGTTTCTAAACAGTTTGAAGCGAAAAACTGCACTATAGTAGACCTCAATAAGGGTGACACACATGTGTAATTTGCAATTTGTATATATTTTAACCTGACGGTCTGTTTAAGAACATGGTCCAACAAACAAGCTTATTCAAACACATTAAATAGGGTCATCTTGTCAGGAGCGCCAAGGAATGTTTTATTCCTAAAAGAACAAAACAGTAACACTAAATATAAGCAATGGTACAAAAAATACAGCGTTTTTTTCGCAACACTCGTATGTTATTTGTTAACTGGCACCTTGGTTACTTTATAATCTTTACACGTTATTGAGCAGAAGAGCAGAAGGTATCTTATTGTAATTACTCCTTTATACCGTGGATGCCTGTATGTATGGCCTGTTTCTGTGCTTCTTCGAGTTCCTTGTAGCAATAATAGTGCTTGTATTTTATCTGCCGTATATGGTTTTGCTCTTGCTGGATTCGCCTCCGGCATGTTTAATATAAAACTATATTCATGCAGATACGTAAAGGACATTAACATGTATTCGTTTTATTTAGTATTTCTCGCTTTCATCTATGCACAGGCTCGGTTGTCTAAATGGCACTAAGAGCTAAAAAACTGAAGGTCGACACTAAGAGACTTACAAAAAAACTGTCATTGCAAACCATCACATATTTGTGACGAATACAGTAATGAAATGGAAAACTCTTTCCCTGGGATTCGGTTACTTGTGTACGGAGTGAGCTACAACACTTCTTTATTAAGCCTTTTGCAGTATCGGAATGGAATCGTTTGGACCCAATTTTGTATGCTGACGTCTTGTGTTAGCAAGACCATTTTTGGTCTCTAATATAGTACAGTGCAAATGAATTTAAATAAAATTCATATAAGAGTGCCTTACAGTCAACGGATAGTCCACGAATAGATAGTCCGTCATAGTTCGTGGACTTATCAGCTCAACCGCTTGTTATGGGGTTGCTATGGTAAGATAATTGGACCGGCACAATTGGATTTATGATGTGTTGAACTGGCCTGTCTTCTACCTTATTGCAGAAATTCGAGGATTATTGTTTCTAAATGCTAAATATAAGATTTTGATTACTAATTAAAAGGTATCTGGGTATATTTTTCGGTCAGAACCTAAGTATTCCCTTAAAATTGGTAATATGATATGATAAAATGGACTAGCCAAGGACTAAATACTATAGAATGAGTATTTGACTGATCAAAGGGCCACAATTTAGACGCGGTCAGTGAAAAGTGGTACTGGGACGATTGTGAGAACAAATATATAAGCTAACGGGCTTTACTTTTGCTTCTACATTTATTGACATGGGCCTTCATTACTTTACACATCTGTGAACGCAAGTGTACTGCTGGCGGTGCAGATAGTTGCGAAAAGCTACGCCACTTATATAGGCTACAAGTGCAAAAATGTAAATTATTAATAATTAAGTGGATATGAAGCGCCTTGGAAATTTATAGTTTTAACAACACCGAGTCCGCCGATTGGCACTTTAGATCTATATGAACGAGTTTTCGTGCTCGTGCGCAAAAAACTCCGACTGCTCTAACGATTATCACTAAGAGCACTTCTTACCAGTGGAGCCACTTCTTATGGACTTTCTGATCTATCTTCGTAAGATTTTTGTCTTTACTGACATCATATCATCTTTACTGTTCACCCCCTGTAGTCGAATGATTGGGAACTTCGTTGTATGGGCGTGCAGTGTATCCTGCCTACGACGGTTCTTTTCAGAGTGAGCGATGACAGCACCGTCTCGCACCCTGCCTGATTCTATGATACCAAGGTTTCTCAGACCACCGTCCCAGGTTCCTAGATCATCGCTCATCCGATTCGAGACATTTCCTTTAAGGTAAAAGATAACGTCGCTTTTTGCTTTGTTTGAAGCTTCAGTTGAGTCACTTCGTACCGCTTCGTAATGGCTGGCATATACTGACACTGGCTCACAAAGATACGAGCTGACAGACCTTAAATGATAAATTAGAGCAACTGTACATTTTGCGTTGGAATTGTAGTTTCGACTGTGAGGTCATTAAATTTTACAGTACTTTGTGTGTAAAGATCTACTGTTAGACATTAATTCAACGAGTTGACTAGTTGTCCAAAGCAGTATTTAGGTATTTACTTACACCGATTAGTACTTGACACGAGGTGAATAATTAGCGTATAGCATTGGCCGATTCAAGTCAATCATAATAATCCTTCTTACTACATGTTTACGATGCTTACGAGAATCGTAATGTTTCGCATGTAAAACGTTTAAAGAAGTTTTTGACTCATTCTCCGTCATTATTCGTAAAACTTAATAATTTGACTTTGACACTATTAGGCTTTAAGTAGAAAAGCTAAATATATGTGTTGGCTGTGATGTTCGGCACATATACAGCTCAGTTCTTTATATCCTAGTGAAGTACAAAATTGTCACTTTTTATGATAAAGCCGCAGCGTGTGATAAAATTTGCGATTTTATGGCGAGTAAAGTGGTTAATTCCACTTATCCGATTTAGCTTTTATGGAGAGGTGTAAGCTTTATCTCAGTGGAGTATTACTCATTGCATGGACCAGCGCGGGGTGTTGTAACTTGTCCGTTTATATAGACTGAAGAGAATTTTGTATTGCAGGCCCTGCATGAATCTCCTAAACCGCCTATAAAGAAGAAAGCCCGCCCAGTTTTACAAAAAGGTCGAATTTGCTCAGGCCTTTGTACTGTTTCTGAAAAAACGAGCGTAATGAAGAGCAGACAAGTAATTTCTACTGTCATTTGCATAATATGTCGAGTGCACTTTGGAATCTCGTATATGGCTTCTAATATTGTAAGAGCGGCGTACGATAACCCGACGTGGGTGTTTTATTCAGCTTGTTCAAACCGTATATATACCTACTTGCACTCTTCACATAGATATGATATAGGTGATCTGCTAAAAAGTGCAAACTCTGATTTGAAAAAATGTATGGCCTGCTATTCACATGTATTGTAGCGGAATGTTTCGCTACCACTCTGGCTTTGAAATAAGATCATAAAAGCACAAGAATTCGGTTTACAAGACATGCGCTTTGAAAGACCCGCTATGAGAGTATCCAAGTTCCAAGCAGGTCGCCTTTTTTGACTCCGAAACGTTTCTAGGCCTCAACTTTGACAACCACTTTGTAAACAGTAAGTTGCGTGTAAAGCGAGCCATTTTAGTAAATGTGAGTAAAATTACTTCAAAAAAGTGTACCAATGTCGAACTTTGACCTACCCACTCAGCGGCGGATATTTCAGCACCAATGTCAGGAGAGTGGTTCACAGGGTTTCAGCTATTAGAATTCGTATAAAAACCTAACGCAATTGTATTTTCATATGCTAGATTAAGTTCGAAAAAATACTAAACCCGCTAGAATAGTACCTTAATTATAGCTGTAATTCCCCATTTTTTTGAAGAACGTACACAAAACATCCTCAAAACACACAAAACAACACAAAAAAAAAATCCTGTTCTTTGAAACGCCCCATTTACCGGCAGGAGCTCATTACGTTCGTTAATAAAACGGATCGAAAAAATAATTGAGAAATGCAGGATGCTTATAACATCTGGTTCAATTGTCTTTTATCAAAATGAGCCATAGGACAAGATTTACCCGAGCATGATTTATAGAAACCATTTAGCGCAGCCGCCAGGAAAATGGATCAGCTTTATATTCTGGTCGGTGCTAGATTCCAGCACTATATTTTTCAAAACAAAATAAAGAGATAATTGAACTGGAATCATTCCAATTGAATAAAGCTATTTACTGAGGTTTAAGTTGATATCCAGTATATCAAAACTGGGCTAACCTCATGAAAAAATGTACCTATTTCCCTGAGCCTCAGAACAGAGTTTCTTATTTTTGTTAAATTTCTTCCTTTAACATACAATAGGTCCGTAGGATTTGCTGGTTTTACCACCACCCTTTTCCCTTAAGCTTTGCTCTAAAAATGGCGTTGTCGATCATTCATCCGTCTGCACACTTTATTACCTATACACTACACTATCTCTTCTTAACAGATGTGTTCATCCCTATTCGTTTGTTGTCTTACACAATCTATAAAATAAAATGATTGTTTTTTCGTCTACCTGGGCGCCGTACGCTGCCAGCACTAAGGGTAGGTGTTATCTACGGCGCTAGTTCGATCTGAAGAATCAACTCGTCCGACATTGACTCCGGTAGATGGCGCTATCGCCACATCACAGGTTGTCTTCGCCGGTTTCGCCGCCCACAATATTTCACTATCAGTTTTGATTGGATCTGCGACATCTGTCGTGAAGCAAGGTCTCATAAATCTTGATGTCGCCCGGGTAGAATCAGTTCTATGGGGGTTCGTCTTACGAAGTAATGTAAAAAGCGGTAAAAACCGTGGTCGTTAAATACTGGCTGACGGTCAGCCCTAAAGTGTTTTTTGGATAGAATCAGTTGATGTATTTTATTTTTGTGCCCTTATCCCGATGCTATACTCAATTGTCACTCAGACCGTAGGTGTCGTTCTTTTTACTTTATTTGATCTTTAACGGTTCCACAAACTTTTTCCCTTATCTATCATTATCGGTTTCCTAATTCGCACTAAATCGTCCGTTGCGACATGTGGCCACACCCTATTTTTCAGCATAAGCTTTCTGTTTGCGTTGCTTATCTTCAATCCTTGTTTTGAGATAGTTTTCTCCGTTTGGTGTTTCGACGTTGGGGTTGACCACAGCTTCATTCTCATGGGTCTCTCCCATCGAGAAGGTTTGCTGACCTGTAAGTGATGTGTGTTGTTGCGTTATTTACTCCCACCATCTCGATGATGCATCATCTAGTCTCGCCGTGAAGTTGCTGTGCTGGCGCTCAAAGGGCTCCCAACACGCGGTTCATGCGTTGCACTAGCCTATTAGCCTTCGAATAATAAATCGTTGCTTTGACGTGTTGTGCACCATATTCGGGGAAAAAATTCAAACATTTTGCACTTAAATTGGGGACCTTCGTCGCTCACCAGGCTCTCAGGTATACCTTCCCTGCGATATCTGCATCTGTATACCTCCATCTGTATCAACAGTGTAATCGTGACCTCTGCTATTAATTTAACCTCTCCCTACTGTAAGTTATTCCGCAAACCTTATTTTACCGGCGACTGATATATATATAGATGCCCAATTTTTCCTCTCATCTGCGGTTTTTTCGTTTTAAGCATCTACCAGCCCGTGCTTTTTCAGATTCACTTAGGCTAAACTTTCTCAAGTTTCCGACTTGATGAATAAGAGATTCATATGCAACCCCAACTGCTTGCTTTATCTTTTACTTTTGACGATGTTACTAGTGCTTGATGATTCGTACTTATGAGTATGCCACAGGATGCTCTTTATTTTGCTATTGCTATATTGAAACCGCTCCTAGCCCAATATCAGAAACATCCGTCGCTATAATCGTGAATGCCGTACGGGATAAAATTTGTGAAGGGCATGCCTCCACTTTTACTTTTTATATTCTCTTGATCGCTTCTCGCTCCAAGTAAACGTTTTCCTACTTTCGAATAACCGCCTCATAGGCTTCACCAAGTCTGCCCCGGGATGCATCTTATATAAAAGTTTGCTGTCCGTAGAACTGAACTCATTTGTGCAACATTGCTGGGTTTCGCTAACTCCCTAATTGCCTTTATATAGCCATTACCTTGACGAATTGAAAACGCAGGTCTCACTGATTTCTGCGTTCCAATGTGATTTCTGCGTTTTCAATTCTTTTTGATACCGCCCTCAATCTTTCCTCGTGTTGTTTCTCGCAGCTGAGTTTCCATGAAGATCTTGTTTAAATAAATTATGACCGCCATTAATCCGCCATTTTTTTCAGAATTTTAAAGCAGCAGGTGCCGATTTTAAACCGAAGCACACCCTCTTATACCGCAATAAACTTAAATGTCACTGTATCCTTAGACTCCTTAGCGAAATATGCTTGATGATATGCCAACATGGCATCCAAATTTGAAAACCAACACGAGCCCCTTAATTCCACTAATAAATTTTTATAAGACGCTGAGAACGCAACTGGTACTTAAAATATTTTTAGGGCTGACTACCAGCCAACATTTAACGCCCACGGTACCGCCTTTTGCATCACTTCGTAAGACGGACCCCACAAATGTGTAAAAACGGGTATGGAGCCCGTGCATCTATATGTCTCCTTCAGTCGAAAGGTGCGCGCGAATGCGTCAAGCCACCGAGCTTGATATGCCATTGGTGCTAGTAAGTCGTTTACCAGCCTTAAATTCACACACAGTAGCATTTCAGTCGTGACCGTTATAAACTTTCACTCTGTATGGAAACAACTATCTGAAAATTATGCGTATGTTACCTGCTCTGGATGTACAGGCTGCCTTGTATTATATTTTCACACGCTGAGACACTTTCCCAGAAATTAGCGTCTGATTTCACCTCCAAAAAAGTAAGTGTAACAGCCCTTTAGACATTTACAGCACTCTCTTACATGAGTAGATGCCAAAAAAAAACGTACTTCATATTGCATGAAATGCTTTCACGGCCATAGCACTTTTGCACTTCCTGCACTAAAAACGCGCTTTGTCTCGAATACAGGAGCTAATTACGATATAACGGGGCAAGAAGCAAATGACTGCGGAAATTTAAACTTTCTCGTTCTAAGTCCTGTTTTCCAGCAGATGCATTAATCCACCTTCCAGCCTCCGGTCAATATATTTTTCGGAATTGACTGGTTTTCATCTGCCCTGTTCTTCTAATGAGCACAGAAGTTGAATTCTAGTACTATCTAAATGGTACGGCTTAGTCTATTAATCTAATGATAAAAATCCGTATTGAAATGTTGGAATAAGTAATGGTAAGTCTGATGTCAGATACATTTTGCCGAACTCTTTATTCATCGATGGACAAGACAATCGTCGTCAACCGGGACACTTCTTAAACCTTTTTATGATAACGATTTGCTTAGAAATATTCATTTAGAGAAGAAACGCATGCATTATTGCTATCAACATTATCTCGAACAAAATCATTTTAAAGCAAGCAAAAATAGTTATTTCATGTATCCTAATTGAAAATCTTGTAGCAGCCACATATTCCCAGGTACCACTCTACAAAATAGGTATCACATGCGTTCAGGTAGACTAAATTTGTAATTACAGTGATAATTATACTCTCAACTCTCTTTTTACGTTAGAACTCTTTTTACATTAGAATTGTTTGCAACTAGGTTGATAGACAGAGTGTGTTGAGCTTGCAAACCGAAGCCTTTAACTTCGACGGCGAATGTTTCTAGTGTAAATGATTTGATGTTTATATTACGCAAAGTAGTATTGAGCAAAATCCAAAAAAATGTGCAATGATGATAGGCATGTATGCAAGAGAAACGTTGGTACCTCCCTGAGACTAAATTTTTTAGACTTTGGATTCACAAAGGAATATCACAAAAATGTAGTTGCCTAGACTAGTGTTTGCATTAATTTTTTTTTGCCAAACTTGACATACATGTCTGAATACATAACTGTGAGATGCTACAGTAAATTTGTATAAAAAGCCTATATTTAGAATAGAATGGTACAAGCTGTGTAATTTTTTTGGCTTTAATGTTTGAATGCCCAACGTTCAGCCTACAGCCGGTAGATCCACTTATCCTATCAACGTATCATTATCGCGATTTTTTAAGATCCTACATGATAATAAAGGCACGTCGAGAAAATGCTGTTGCAGGAATACCTCTATCAAAATTAACATATTGAGTATATTTAGAGCGGCAAAAATCGCCAGATAAAATCGCATTACACCGTGCTACGAAGCAACATGACTAAAACCTTCCAGTGGTTTCGAAAGTAGTGCTAGGCTACTTCCGGCAGTAAGGCGACGGCTACGACATTCATTATCCTTTAAATTACCATGTTCATGGTTCTCACTTACTCAGATAGGCTACAAGCTTAGGCCAATCAAATGAGATGATAGTTGAATAGGCGTCCCTTAGACTACTCCTTTAATAAGAATGAATTACTATTTAGTTTAATTCAAACCTTTTTTCAGCCAAGGGGACCATATGTCGGTAAAATTTGTAAAGGTAGCGTCATACCGTTGCTCTAGTTCTGCACAATAAACATCATATTTACATACAATACTTATTACAGTAGTTAATGCAGAAAAGTAAACCGGTTTGAAGTACGTTTTCAATAACTCAGCTTGGATCTTCCGCTTTTTCAGTATTATAGAATCCATCAGATTTGCGACCATTCCTTCTTTTCGGCTGATTTGTATAAGTACAACGGTACGTTAGAATTTCCGAAATCACTAAGCCGACCACTAGTTGTCAACACCAATATGATTCATATAGGATGCTTAAAAAAACTTCATACTTTCCTTGGGCTGCTGGTTGTACGATGAATTTACCTGAGGGCAAACGCTTGTTGCCTTCACTTGCCCTCTTGGAACCGGCACAGCAAGTAAGAAAGCTGACAAGCGTGCGGAATGCTTATACAGTGGAATGATGGCGCTTAGCGCAGCCCAATGCAAGAGACACGTTGAAAAAATGTAACTGGACTATAGAGGCCCCCAAAGACTAGTAAATATAAGTCCTGCAGCACATAAAGCTGGCCGTTGGAATCGCCCACATGACGCACCACTATGCAGGCGTAACAGGTGTAACAGTAAGGAATACAACAAAGACACATCATCGATTTGAGTATCGGTAATTGGAGTTCCCTCATTTAGCCTATAGATTCTGCTTCGTTCTTTCCTCGTGCTTTACAGCTTGCAGTTCGACGGTGGTTTTGAGGCGGTCGGAGGTTACAGCCCTCCTAATCATGTAAGAGACCTGTCTGTATCTGTGTGACAGTGGCAATAATCGTGTGACTGTTTTTGCTAGTCAGAGGTATTTGACATTTGTTTAGAAGCTTTGTGAGAAAACGTAAGGACATTGTCCTCACACATTAGTCCGAGATCCAATGTTTACGCCAACGCTTTTGCCACTGAGGAGTTGAAACGATTTATTTTTAACCAAGTAATTTCCCCAGTACATATGCTAGTGAGATCCTGTAACAGTGACAATTTTCCAGTGTAGGTGTACGCTCCTTGCTCGAACAACTACGAACTTTGAGCTTCATCCTTCGTAACATCGGTTTTCTACAGCGATGGAGCCACAAAGATATGATTGGGGTGCCAGCTGGTTGTCAAAACCGACAGACGATTACTGCAGCCTACAAATGCAAGAAATAATCAGTAACATCCACCGATAAGAAAAACAAGTTGCGTAGGACTCTATTCAAACTAAAAACGAACCCAACATGGGCAAGAATCATGAGAGAAACTTGCAAAGATAATATCGCCTACAATTGAAAGTGCACAAAATTTAAACTCCAACAGACTTCTGACTGCAAATAACCATATTCCTAAAAATACATATAAATTATTCATGGCTTCGCCTTCAGTTAAGTGTAGTTAATCCGATCTGTTAGGTCTATGTTTCGAATTAAACCTAGAAGAAGATAGAGTCAAATTAATAAAGCACGACAAACAATAATACCTCCACTTTCTATTATAATACATTTTATTGCCAGCGTAATATATGTCTTATGTATTCGTTGTTAATATAAGTATTTTAGGTAAAATTTGGGACTGAGGTACTTACTCTTTTCTCTAGATGACGTTTCCATAACAGATACTTCTATAGCACATTTTATCAGAAATTATATATATATATATATATATATATATATATATA
>MNPL01001852.1:0-24601 GCA_002081605.1 Tropilaelaps mercedesae
TATATATATATATATATATATATATCAAGCAATAGTATACTCTAGAAGGATCATATTTGAGTCAAAAAATATTTGCAGGTATGAGCGCAATCAGCTCATGTTCAACCTGTGCTTCGTGTGTTCGGTAGATATGCGGACAATTCAGTACGAGGCGATAGTGCGCAAGCTAGCACATTACCTTGTCACTCTGGAGAGAGAAAGCCAACTCATATCCAATCCTAAGGTAATGTTTAAAGGCACCTAAAGATGTATCTAAACAAGAATAGAGACTAGGTTTAGTGCTAAAAAGGGCGAGAGTTTATACCTGGTAGTTATTGAATTTTTTAAACATGATTACGTGACCTCAAAACCATAATAAGGTCAGATTTGCATAATGGGTGCCTTCTTCTTGTATTGTAATATTTTTTCCTAATTTACACGTACATTTGACATGAACTGTGAAGTAATAACATTATTATGAAATGTCTCATAAAACTGTTTTCTATTCCTTCTAGTAAAGTTATCATTCCAAACACACTAGCTAAATTATTCAACGTTCAGACTAGTCTTAGAGCAGCCTTACTTGCAGGTAGCTAAATAACCTTTAATTATCAATATACATATTCGTATGTGATACGCAATATATGGCTTCACCTAGATAACGTTTCACGATGTGTGAACAGATGAAACCGCGCCTTCTTGAAATCATCAGTAAGGTCCGTCACGATCTTGACGTAAAGAGGAGCGCTTCTATTCAAGTAACGCCGGCAACCACAATATACCTAAAGGTATGAATTTTCAATATATAAAATGTTGAAAACATTCAATAGTGATGAAAGCAATGAGGACAATTTGATCGTATTCTTTTGCTGGTTGTATGACGCAGGGGTTGTTCGACAGAAGAAACCAAACACATTGAAATCGCCTCGCTTTATTCTTTATTTAACAAATGATATTTCTTAGGTATTTGGACTAATTCGCTATGGAGTAATTTATTGTGCTCATATTGTGGTTAAGTGTTGTATTAGATAATACACTATATATTAAGATAACTCTCGATCGTGACACAGGCAGTAGCCCTATAGAGAGTTATGTATACTTGGCTGTGCTACACCACGAAAAAAATAGTGGCATTAGTCATAGGTAGACCTAATTATTTATTTATCGTGGATTACGTGGAAGGTACATTTTGACCTTTTCGTTCGTGAACACAAAAAAGTCGTAGAAGATAAAGTCTGGCTTCAAATAATAGCTGGCGCATGGCCGTTATCCCATATGATCTTCTGCTAAAAAAGCTTCTGTAAGGTGCAGACCTTTAAATTAATATGGAATAATATTATTAGTAAAAAAGGAACGCCACGAACATTCGTATTATATGTTTGTATATTGTTATAATGTTATTCTCACGCTCTATTTAAATACAACAGGGTGTTCAATCAACTAGTTTATTCAATAGTCCTACTATGTATGTTTCTCTTCGTAACCTGTCTCATTTAGGTGAACCGAGTGCACGCTGATCCCCAGGACGTACACGATCACCATGTAGCCGTGTTTACAGAAAACCGTCCGGCCGTACCGCCATCCCAATGGGACCTTACGACTCAGCGGATTCTGCCGCTCATCGATGGCTTTCGGCACGTCCTCCAGATTGCCCAAGAATCGGATGTAGATATTGAACTTGTAAAGGCGTGTCTCCGCAATCTTATCTATTATGATGTCATCAAAATCATTCCCCTATTCCTATATTCAGCGATCTATGTAGCTACGCCTCTCATGCAAAAGCTTTACACCGATAGACATCTTCAGGTAAGAATATTGAGGGCTATTCCAAGATATCAACGAACGAAATGATCTAGAATCTGCAGATGAGCAGCTCCAACTTTACCCTAAATTTTCGTGTATGTATAATTTTAATTCATGAACTGGCGATATAGCAGATCTTCATAGCTAAAAATCGTCGCAGAGCTTAGTAACTACTTTATTTTTATCGGTTTCGGATCACAATATTTCAATACAGGCGGATTGCGTACACAACGTTCAATACGGATCAAGCGGTCAACCAACTTTTCGAGATATTTTCTCAATATACGCCAGATTTAATAGCTACTATACGGTGGCCGATATCTGTAATCTTATGAAGCCTCGGCAAAAATGCATAGACGAACGGAAACTCGTTCAGTTTGGCGTAATTCATGGGCTAATTAAAAGGTAAGTGGACGTAAACGCCTACACTCAAAGATGTCAGTTTGAAGCAAATGTACCTTGTATTCACATGATCAGGTCTTTGGAAACTGAATCTCCTCTATGGAAATCGGAAACGTTCACGTATTTACAAAACGCAAATAACAATAATGTAATTCATTGAACGCCAACGTAAAAGTATGGATACTGAAGAGTCTAATTATTTACTACTTACTTATTTATGTGTCCCAGAAAATTACAAAAGGTTTCATTTCGAGCTTGGACAGCAATACAAAAATAAACACGTCTATTATTAATACATAAGCTGTACACCCATATTGTTCTATAATTTACATAATAACATCCGTGTTTAGTAATGATTATTAATGATTATTTAACCTCACATTGCGTCAACTAAGGGACATTTCCAAGAATAAACAAAGCCTTTCCAGAACTCTTGTGAGGTTAGGTGAATGAGTATCTTACGAGCTATTTATGACTGTTGATTTGTACTGGCAGGCTACATAAATTTCCAATTGATGAAAGTGTCCAGCGATGTGAGCGTACGGTGATTCGGCCACACCAGGGACCTCCGGAAGGTATTCGACAGTACTTTACTGGCGAATATAGCTTTGATCAGATTTGCTGTAAAACAGGCCATACCTACCACGAGCTTGAAGAAATTATCGAGAAGGAGAACCTGATCTCGGTCTGTGTCAAATGTCAGGAGGACGCCTAGCCCACGGGTAAAAAAGTGGATTTGGCGTACAAATGTGTAATATACTGGAAACTACGTGACGAAACAATGAACATTTAACTTCAGACAAAAAGCAGTAGCACGTTATGCCTTTCTGACCAATTCACCAATATCCACGATTACCAAAATGGTCAAACATGAGCACAAGAGTAATTTGTATTCATGCTTAGATACTAAATGTTTTCGATTTAAGGGACGGGATGTACCCGTTTGGACCCAATCGCTTATTCGGAAATCCAGAAACACGTTCACTGTAATTACCAGATATAGTGGTATTTTCATGTCGTCTGCTCACATTCGCTATTATCAGGACTCGTGAACCGCCGATCCACTGTCTTTGAAAAGAGACGCTTAGTATATAATAGGTTATGTGAGTTAGTTGTTCCGGACAAGTTAGCAAAGAGGCATCATTTGTGCATTTCATAAGCAAGTATACTCAATGTTTTCCAGACGAACTGTCAGGTGATGCCATACAAATAAAATCAAGCAGCCTCTTTAAAGCAACAGAATGCAACCCCGTAAATGCCTTTCACAGATTATAAGCTTCAATAAATCAGAAGACTGTAAGCAGTGTTCACTAAGCGTCAAATCAACGTAAGGCTGGCAACAAATTCGACACTCAGCGTATATATAGCTTTACAACTGCTGGTCATTTCGATAGATGTGCCTTTGGAAACGCACTCAGGAGACCGCTCAGCAAGATAGAAAAATTCATTTCAACCACGATTTGCAACGCCCACCTATGTAAGAGAAATAACACTATTCCAGTAAACTTTGCCTTCTAATACGTAATGTTAGATAGCAGGGAGATCCCCTAGATAGTAGTAGACATATTTTTTAGTTTGTAAATGAAAACTAATTAGCATGATATTCAAATAGAGGAACATTTTACCAAAATCAACAACAGTAAAACGCTGTATTTTCTCGAGTGTAAAATTCGGAATGAAAGTGATACTTGTATTATTATTATTCTGACGCTAAAGTCCCAAATAAAATGAAACCAGCAAAAAAGATTGCACGATATGCTAATAAAAATAAATACTGTGACAATTACGCAGATGATAAAAAATGCATAGCTTCTTTATTACAGCACTGCATAACGTCTGTAAGTGTGGCTTTTATGAATAATGAATTACTACGTGACTAAGAGTTCGTCTCGTATTAATCACGTTTCCTTCTCTCAAAAGGATCTGACCACACCTTCATATTTCCTGGCTGGACAGTTTCTTGATTGATATCCTTTCTTGTTACCTGTAAACACACCCAGATATCGATTTCATAGGTAACTTCAGTACTTGAGGTAAAAGCTAGACACACATATACTAAGCGCTTTAACTCTAGTTTGATAAGAAATACACATCAATCGTTGAAGGTATAATATGGGAGACATAGAAACAAAATATTAGCCAGAATAAAAATGGAAGCACACAAAAGGAGGTACGGTAGCAAACTAGAAAGAAGTGAGAACCGATTGTTTCCGTAAAACAGAATATAAAGTTACGAATAAAACAAATTAGAATATAGGGCTTATATGAACCACCTGGAAATAAATTTACCCTCTAGATCCCCCTACGGACATTCAAATTGTTTAGATGTACTTTCACAGGTGCTAAGGGTAATCAAAAAAAGCAAGTTTGCGTGTCACTTCTCACATCATAGTGAGGACAATGTCAACCATCAGAGACATTAGTATAGCTGTACTCGGGTCGAACCGATTTTTAAGCTCTCATTATTATAGAATAACCCCGTACTCGTTTTTACTGTGAGCAAATTTGACAGCGTGCTAGAGCAACCCTTTGAATTCTGAGTACATTGGTAAATACTTGGCCTTTCTCCATAGCACAGATACTTTTATTTAATTGCTTATCGGTACTTTTAATTGCTTATCGGTACTTTTAATTGCTTATCGGTACTTTTAATTGCTTATCGGTACTTTTAATTGCTTATCTGTACTTTATTTGCACTCATATGGACCTCTTGTATGCGTTTCCACTCGCTGGAGTCGAAGTACGGCTTAAAACCTATTGGATACAGGCAGAGAAGCACAGCTCCGATAACACCGCCTACAATGCCCTTAGATTGCCAGCCCCGTCGGGCCATGACGATTCACAGTAACTTTGTACCCGTACCGACGAGTTAAGAGCGATGAACGCGAAAGTGGCGAATAAAACTGAAATAGTTTTTAAATGAAGCAACATTACTCGACATTGTCAGCGGGTCAGAAAATCCAGAATGTCCGTCGACAAATAATAGATAGACGTCATAACATATTCAGAGTAGAAAGCGTAGTGCTACTACAAAATAAGTATTGCTTTGAACGAATGTACACGAGAGTTGCGGTTGTGGAGGAGTGTAAATGGTATAGCTATAAAAATGGCTTGACATTAAGGGTTAGCTATATTCATTTTTAAAAAATTGTCACCACGTTAGTTCTTTTATTCGAGCAAGATATAGGTATCTATTGTGACTGTAAACACGGACCATGTGGCATTTATTTGAGATAAAGTACTTCTTTTTCACTCTTTTTGTTGTTGTTTATTTGATATCGACTAAACCAAACGGTTTTAAAAGATCACAAAGCTACCGAATCCTCTTTAGTCCACAAATATTCTCTTTTGTGTGCAAAGAGTAGATGTGAATGTACTACACATACATTATCCTCTGCCAGTGTGGGTTAACATGACGCCTAGTAGTATTCACACTTGAACCCTGCACTGAATTGCACCACTGAGTATGGCTCTGACGAATTTACAACAGCGCCAAGAGCAGATCTCCTCGACGGAGCAAATCTTCGCAAATGGTTTCTTTTCTCTTCCATACACACAGAGCTCTGTGAAGGTGAATAAATGAACGCATTTTTGGTGTGACGGGATCCGCGCGGCGTCTGCCAGTCTTTGGCCCTGTTATTGCCTTTGCGTTTGTGAACCTCCGGCTACACTGGAAGCCTGCGCGGATGTCTCTCTGCGCAGTCGCGCTAAATTGCGGAATTAGATTATAATGCAGCAAAATCTTATACTTTAATATTATATACTCTTATACTAATGTAGTTACAGATGAGCTGACTGGTTCATACGAATGCAACCAATCGCATATTGTTGTAGTCAATCATTTTAACTGCCGTGTGTCGTCATTCTACTATGTCGCTGAGACTAAGTTCGATCGACGATATCGCTGAACATTTCTCTGCTTTTTCAGTTTCAGTTCAGACGTAGTGAAAATGTCATTGTGAGCCCTTGAAAGGCTCAACTAGAAGCACAAGCACCCCTCGTTGTCATCGCCAACAAAAATGTGTTTCAAAGTGGTGAACGCAGTCCACCCGGCATCTACCCGGCGGTCTACCCGCCATTACAATAGCGAGGATTTATCATTAGAGTATTCCGGCTGTTTAAAAAGCTCAAATCTACTAGCCTCCCCTTATATTATTCAATAGCATGACAGTTACGCCTCGGGCTTCGCGCTCATCTTATTGTATCCCCTCGAGCCTCGCATCGCGTTAGCAGTGCCACCATCACACTAACAACGAATTCTGTTGCCGCTGTTGCGTCTGTGTCACGTTCGTGTGCGTTTGTGAATCCGTACATTGCGGCCATAGCAGTCGCTGACGACTACGGCGGTTACCCCGACACAGCATAGCCGACGACAAGTACGAGAAACGCCAGACAGAACAGCCGACGGACGACTGGTGCGGGCCGGTCTCCCTCTCCCAAGATGGTGGTCGTTGATCTACGTAACTGTGAGCCAGGTGACTACTGCGGACTATAAACTGCTACTCCGTCCGCTAAGTGTCTCTCCTCCGTTCCTGTTGGGGAAAAGAGAAAAGGTCTACGGAGAAATCGCGGCTCGTTTGCTCGCCTCTAGCGGCAGGCCACTGGTACGCTGTGCTGACGATAAACCGAGCGCCGCTGCACCAGCAGCAGCGAAAGCAGAGGGCAGCGGCAGCAGCAGCAGCAGCTCAGCAGAAGACAGAGCAGCCGTAACAGTGCCTCTATACTATGGGGGTCGTCTATGAGTGAGTAGGAGAACGGTTTTATACCGCCTCGTTCAGTTTCGAGTGTGATGTGGTAGTTCATTTGCGTACAAGCACATTGGTGGTCGAGCCGTCCTCCGACTCTACGTTACGGCTCAACCCTTGGTCTAGATACATAGCGTATAGGTATCTATGTACAGGAATGGCCGCAAAAAGTGTCCCAGTCACGTGAAGAAGGGTGGTTGTGGATAAAGTGCTGTCCGCGTCAACGACAACGTTCATGTTCTTTCCTGTGCTAATAGTCCTGCTTCGTCATTGAAGACAGAGAAAACGAGAAGCATCATTCTATTCGATATGTAATTCTATACGGCGATAGGAGGTCGTAGTATAAATAAATAGATCGAGTGAGCGAGCGAGAGCGTTAGAAAAAACGACGAGGTAAAAAAGGAGTTTACTGTACCGTATAGTGCACCCAATAGGCTGGACTGTCTCGCGCTAGTTTGACAACAACGGTAAACCGACCATCGCCTACCCCCATCCACCCTCAAGACGCTCAGCTAAAGTCAGTGAGCGAAATTCAAGTCAATTTGAGGTAGTTAGTTTGCAGTGGTCAGTACGCGACATTATCGCTGCTGTCAGACATTGGATCGCTCCTATTGTATGCTACTGGGAAAGTATTCTATGCAGAGAAGGACGGTAAGGAACCAGCGAAACGTCAGCGGTCGCTGTTTTGGACGTAATGCTGTCATAGCTCTACCGTTGTAGCCGTGTCTTCCTTCGATCCTGTTGTTCTCCTCTATCGCCGATGTTTGGCGTAAAACCCTCTCTGCAAGAGTGCTTTGAATGACTGTCCGATCGACTCTGCCGCGGCTGTGCTTAACCGTGTGCCCGGCTGGCCGTGGCTGGTATGTCATGCTGTCTATGGCCGTCTACGAGCACTGTGGTAGCTGTTATTTTTGCTATTGTTGTTGATAGACCTGCCAGTTGAGGTGGAGGTAGTGGCGGTGTTGGAAGAACACTTGCTTAATGCAAATGTCCACCATTCGCTCTTTTACCATCCCGAGTGTCACTTACTAGGACGAATAAGCATGACTAAGCTGCCGGTGTTGTGGTAATAGTTAGACTGGGGTCCATAGATGTTGGGGGTGGAGTGCAGCTAAGGAAGCTCTGAAAATACAGCAAACAATGACTGAGCCCACGAGATAGATGCGCAAGCAAACGTGAATTCTGTGTAATGGCATCAAGTTCTACCTACCTAGTTCCATGAATCCTCAATGAACAGCCACACACTGTAGCATTGCTGAAAGGTAATCGTAAAACGGAAATTAAAAAGGCAACTCCAGTAAAGAGTAGTCGTTTCTGGGTTTGCCCTGATGTATGAAGGCGTCCACGCTTCAGGCGGTGCTATCTGAAGTCGAAAAAGTGGTCAGAAGGACGGAGATAAAAACAGTTTAAAAACATTAGAAGCTGCTGTTGCCCAGCGGGGTCTCGGTTTTCCTTGTCGAGTCTATAAAGCGCGTGCTTGTCGGTGACTGTGTGAGTGCGTATGTGCGCGCGTGACTTCTGTCTAAGGCGTTTGTGTTTGTAAGTGGTTCTCCCTTTACTCACGGTCGCCTTATCTTTCGACGAGAACGAGCCGCGCGTGTCCCGCAGTGCACGGTGGACTCGGATTTACTGAATGGATCGCACCCGGTGGCAGGAACAAACTGCCCACTAGTCACCGGGCAACTGGTTGAAGACAACGATGAACCAGCATCAAGTGTTGACGGGGGCCGTAAACCCAGGAGACTATTGCTACTCCGTTGGGTCCGTCGAAGGTGTCCCATTTACGGTAGGTGTCAACGTCGCCATAGTAACTGCTAGCAGTGGATTACTCATTCCCAATCAAACGAGAGTGCAAGAAAGGTGAGGAATAACAGTTGTGAAAGGACTTCGTACAGTTCTATTACTCCATAATAGCCGTTTGGGCGTTATGGAACAATAGAGTGGGTACGAGGTAAAGTATCTATGGCTCCAGCTTATTTATCCTCAAGAACGCGAGGCATTGGCGACGTAAATGTCATGTCCCTTATAGCCTTCAGTGTAACACTTGGTTACGGTAACCCTATATCCAGTTTTGTTCGTCCACATGTGATAAATACTAAAATAATAATAATAATGGACGTTATGTATATGAGATTAAAATAATAATTATTGTAATAGCTTTCATGAACATTGTGATATAGAGGGGTTAATGAAAAAATTATGCAATCGCTTTCGAGCTTGAAACACCGATTGCGGTAAGAAGGCATGAACAGAAATTCTTTCTGCTGCTACAACTGGAACCGTATAAGGTATTCACATAAGTGTGACTTTGTGGTACTTCTCGAGTGGAATTAAACGCGAAACGTGCTTCACTAAAAATTTCCGACCGCAATACGTAAATCAGATAGCTGGAGCGGACAGGGTTTAATAAGTTTTTTGGCTGTGCTTATGTGCTCCGTTCATACCGCGAGCAGAGATAAACTTGGAGGGTAATTTGCGCTGTAAAACCGTGTGACAATCGTGTAGGAGTTATTTCTACAATGCTGTTGAGAAATAGATTATGTTGACTGTTGGTATCCTTGTAGCGATTGCTGCCGCTATCGCTGTTGACAGCCGACGACTACTCCGGTCCAGAGCACAGTGCAGATCAAATGGTGATCCTTGGAAGTCATCTGCCTCTCCGTCATCGCGTTTGTATAAGTGAAACATTGATGCGAATTGTGCCTGTATCATTTACTAGGAAGTTACGTAAAGTGTCATCCTCTTCAGATAGTCAGTCTACAAAATTCTAGTATAAATTAGTATTGCTATAGAAGATAATAAGGGAGGAGGTGTGATGAAGTATCGCATCATATAAAACTAGTAAATAAGTTGTTTTTAACTTTGAATGGGCACAATTTTTTGCAATTTCTATATCCTGTTATCCTCGTCGCGAAGGAGCCTAGCTTTCTGAATTTACTGGTTGTCAGTTAAAAGTAATGATGATAACATGAAAATTTGAAAAAACAGGTATATAGTTTGTAAATGGCCGTGCTAGGATCTCCGTCATGCCTTATTCAAAGATCAGTTTCCTAGCACTTTCAAACAGCGTGTCATAAAGCCGTACTTCAGGCGTCGTCCAATTTAATAAATATTTCAAATAAAACGTGGCTTTCTGAGATGATTGTCTAAATATTTACATGAAGCTCCATGTTCCAATCTTCATTGCTTGGAAACTTATTGAGTTGTGTAGTGTCCATAGCTGGTTTCCTTATGAAAATAGAAATTGGGAACGGATTCCAATCAGCGGCGCGTGATGTGATTAAGGAACAGATTTTTTAATTGCCTAAATTGGCTGAATAGAAAGCCTAAACATTCAGTATCCTATACAATTAAATTACATTTCACGGATATAGTTTTAAATTATCGCGTATTTGGTGTCTTTCATGTAAATATAAAAACGTGCAATAAAAAATTCTAATACCGTCATGGGTTGACGAGTGTCAAGAAATAATATTTTTGGTCAGTAAATCCAACAGTTGAATGGAGTCAATGTTCTCCATGTGTTAACAGCGATGAAACGTATAATAATTCAGTGGTATATTACTTCGTAATGTACTTCTGGCGCACGTGATTAATAGAGGTGCATTATATTTTATTCGGGGTTGTTGGGACCAAATATTCGGCTCTCAGAAAAGTAGGAAGTGCAAGTGCAGAGACGTCGAAACTGAGTGGTTTCCCAAATAGAGGTACGACGAGGTTTGTTGCTCAGGAAGCCTCGATCAGCTAAGAGCACGAAAGAGTAGCCCCCAGGGGTTTGCATATCATGATCGCCTTGCTAAAAATAACACTTCTGCCAAATGTTTCCCTTTCCACACTCGGAAAGTTTCTTTAGCGGGCCCCAGCGTCATTTTCGGCTCGGCAAAAGAATTTTCTTAGGACGGGCCAAGCAGGTATCTTCGACAATACATCACCATTAAAGACTTTAAAGTTAAAACGGAATAAAGCAAGACGTTAGGAGTAAGGTGACGTAAGGTGTTATGGCTGCCGTTTCATAATAAAGTTTTTCGCGCGTTTGAGGTTTGTTTTCATGTCTTGAATTTTTTTATCATAAATAATACCCATAACGAATTAAAATTAAACGAACTAGTTGGTTAAAAAACTTAATCTCATTGGTACTGCTCTTATAACATTTCTGTTATAAGAGCATGTTTATTTCTTTTGTATAGTTTGTAGTTTATTTTTCCACTAAGAAGCATTGCACAGTAAACAAATATTAAAATAATATTTATGCCCTTAAAAAGTTGTAATTTTAATTTAGATTGCGACACGTAGGTTATTTGTTTTGCTCAAAGCCGGCTATTCTTTATGAGTGATGAAATAATAATGTTTGTAAACTCGTAATATGGGGCGCAACATGATGGATTGTGCAAGATTACATTTGGTCGTTTGCCGTCATTGACTGGAGTGAGTAGGGGCAGACGAACGCGCACTATTTTAGTATAGGTAACGTAGCCGGTAGAGGTAAAAGTACTCGATCGTCAAATATAATTATTTTTACTAAATTATTTAGTGCACGATAGTTTAGAGAGAAAAGATGTGTTTCTATTTCCAGAACTTTTCATGATACTGTTGATAAAAATGGGAGTCACGTTTACACCCCAAATTGTGCGCCGGAATTAGGCCTTCGGATAAAGAGTAGTGGAGCAAATTGTATTTAATTTTCGACTACCCTTACAGACTTAACTGAGTGTTGTGAACCACTATGTGGAGTTAAATAAAGGCACCAAGTAATTACCATACATATTTTTCCTTAAACCCGTGGTTCTTGTGCAACCGTTCTTGATTAGTATCTGGTAAAAGTTAGGCAACAAATAATCGTCTTTCACGAGATCTTGCCATAGCATGGGTTTAGGTTTCTTGACGTCACACATTCAAACGACGGGGCATTTTTCCGTGTTGGTGACTCCCAGCTTCTCAAAGGGCCAAATATCACTTTTACGAACATGCGAGAAAGCTAATGGGCCGGTGTGATCTGTCAACAACGTGATCCGACAGAGACCTAGCCCTGATAAAAAAAAAAAACGTAATTAATTGGGCTTTACCGGGCGTAAGCGATGGTGTTGTTTTCCGTAACGTAGCTCATCGCTTAGCTTTAACGTAGCTCATCGCTCTACGCTCACGAAAGACACCGTAGAAGAATGGCAGTGAGACGTTAAAAGCTAGAACGACGTCGTGAAAGAAGTTCATTCAAGTAACATAGTGAGAGGTGCGAGCCCTCAAGCGTATTAGAAATATCATGAGCCATTTGTGCAAATCGATAACGTAGCAAGTATATCGCTTAGAAAAGGCGCAAAAGCCACGTACATATACCCAGCGTGGATGAAGGGCGGCTATTGTTTGATTGCCCTTAGGTCGCAGGTGTTTCACGGATTTCATGGCTAAGCAGCTAGCTGTAAAGTTGGAGCTTTCCAGTTCGAATTCGGCTGCTAATACATACTGGTTGTATATACTGTGTATCTAATGTACTTGAAGTAATGTGAAAGTAATTTCGAGCTTTCGGGGGTAGCACTCAGAAAATTCGATTTTAGGCCGTTGTGCCATGCTGCCACCATGTGCCATGTGCCATCGTGCTAATTATGTCTATGGAGTGCAGTCGTACCCAGTGTGTCTGTGGCATGATATTCGATAGAAGGCTGTAAAATAGAGGGCAGTCCTGTTAGTTGGATATAAATTTAATTGATGACAACGATTTATTATCAAGACTAGCCATAGTAGTTATGCGGCAATGTTTAGATGTCTTTACTTATAAGGAATGCATTCAGTACCTCGCTTAGGAGCACGCTTCATGCGGGTTCGTGTGAGAACAGCCACATCTTCTTACCGTGAGGTCATTATGAACGCCTGTCACATGGTTCAAGCTAGCTATCTCACTCTCGGAATATATAAAAACACCTTGTATGGAATAATACATTTTTAATTTAACAGCTCGCATTGCAAAAATATTCCTTGTCGTGATAGATAAAAATCGATATTATACAAATAATGTCTAGATCACCCCTAGTTATACTGCGCTTCGTTTATAATAAAACCTAGAATGTCACATTGTAAATGAAGCTATATATTGCTAAGATAAAAATAAACAGCCCAGTTGTCTCATCTGTGAAGAAGCCAAGTTATACGTTACTGCTCTTATTTTTTTATAAGATAAAAACGCGTACATTCTATAAAAGCATTTCGAATTCAGCAACATATAGCACTTAGCTATCAACTGGCCGGCCCTTACCCAGCCTGAGGGCTTTGTAACCTTTTGGTTGCTCGAATATTTGTTGCGCAGCACACACTGCATACATGTTAACTCTAATTGTTCGGTAATTTCTAATCGTACAGCTATTGGGCTGAGATATCTTGTTTACATAACGTTAATAAACGGCGTTGTTTTGTGCCATATTACTACGTGGTATAAAATGCACGCTTTAAAAATTTCGTTCACCTTCAAGTTGCACCATAAGCCATGAATACTGCAAAAATTCAGTAGACCATGTAACTGTCGACAATCATTTGTCAGAACTTGACCAGTGAGATTTTCTACCACAGAGAAGCTTTCCGAAAAGAACCTAAAAAACTGATATGGAGCCGCTTGTTCTAATCAAAGGTCCTGTGCATTTCGTATTTTCGTAGGTCGCTAATTATTTTAATGAGCACAATCGTCATCTCGTGCTAGTTACGTTAACCGTAGAAGTGCTGTGAGGTTCATGTATTGCAGTTTTTTAGAGTTAACTGGTTTATTAGTGTGTGTATAGCAGTTTTCAGAGTCTT
Organism: Tropilaelaps mercedesae; assembly: GCA_002081605.1. Taxonomy (NCBI): domain Eukaryota; kingdom Metazoa; phylum Arthropoda; class Arachnida; order Mesostigmata; family Laelapidae; genus Tropilaelaps; species Tropilaelaps mercedesae. The sequence continues at coordinate 13,707 of MNPL01001852.1, forward strand.
TTTCAGGCAGTTTAGGTGTATACGTCAATGATTATATTCAGGGAAAAATTATAAAGGCGAGGCCAAAAAATCGATAAAGTTATTGATGGAAATATTGTTTGTCTGTGTGGACCGTGAACCCTTTATTTCGAGCTTCATGCTTATTTGTGATAATAACCTTTCTGCGTTGCAATCCCAGAGCATACAGATAAAGCTAAAAGACGTTTTCTAAACTTCCACCAGTCCTTCCAGTTATTCACCAGGCGCAAGTCCACCTGACTGATTAGTAATGATCATTTCATCACTGCATTACTGTTGTAGTATTACATTGTGTTCTATAAAAAAGGGAGAACCCAATTGCGTTTGTAACGTGAAAAAGCAGTTATAAGAATAGGAATAACCCTGTGATATATCTAATACGTGATGTTCGATTTGGATATTTCCTTTTTAGGTAAAAACTTTGAATACTATCTGTAGCAAAAATCAAGCAGGGTGATATGAGCAGTCTTATGCAGAAACCAAGTTGTGATTTTTAATGTTCTCCTCCGTCCAATATTTCTTCGCTCATTAACGTTTTTCTTTTTATTGTTGTTGATGTTACAGGTTTACGCCGCTGGTTGTAACATAGTCATTCTGTCATCAGAACTTGAACGAGTTCAAATCATTGCTGGAATATGCCATGGAAATGTGCAGGTTAGGCTGTACTTTAATTAAAAGGAATTTGTCGTAATCGGTTCCCACAGCTGTTTTTCGCGTCAAGAAAATATACATTGAGTATTTTCAGAGGTCTTAGGAATTGCTACACGAATGTTTAATCAGGTGTATGATTTATTCCGTTGCTCAGAGCTTAAATGCAGTAATATCTTTGGCGAATAGCGAAAACGAAATAAATAATTAAATGTATGATACCTTAGGTTACCTCCCTTGATTGCTCCAATGATGTGGGAAAAATCGCTGCAGCCTACGGTAAGAAGATCTCAATTTTCGAGCCATCGCCTCTCCTGAATAATAACTCGGCGCACGTAAGTATACATATTCTTATTACAGTATTCTGTTCAGATGAGCTTATTGCTGAACAATAAATAGGGCGTGTGATTTACTGGAGTTCAAACAAATTATAAATTGTACACTTATAATGAACGCGGCGATGGCATGGTAATAAAGTGTAAAAAAGGAAGTCGTTAAGCAATTTGGGACAATCTAAACGTTTCTTATCGGATATATCACTGAACCAGAATGATAAACAGCAACCTCGACGAAGCGCTATAGCCATTCACATGGCCACTCACAACATCTTTAAACGTTCAGAGTCTGTTCTAAAGAAATTCGGGAAAACAAATTCTTAGATGATTTTGTTTTCTTTTTAAACGGGTTTATGGTGTATGGGATCTTTGTTCTGCGCATGATCAAATTTTTACCACTTTTCTTATGTTCTTCTGTTTACGCCTCTTTTGCATTCTTTTAATAGAAACTCGACTACCGTTGGGTGGAAACGGCCTCAGTCGACGTCGGGTGTCACGTCAAAGTGATCTCGTGGAATATTTCGGCCACAAGGCTGCTTATCGCCACTGAAGCCAACCTTGAGTTGTGGAACTATCTGCCCAAAGATGATACGGCTGAAGGTTTGTAGAAAATTGAGCTAGCGATTTGAAAGTGGAGCTCATTTCTGGACTTGTTAAAACTCATATGAATTTCCATTGAATGAAGATCTGAAGAATTTTATGCAGCCTATTACTCCTATGGGGCCATTATATATTTGCTTAAGTGGTCCGGATGAACTCAGTAAAGAGATCATGGTTTGTTCTTTATAGGCGTCAAATTTACGATGGGGGCAGAAGATGAGGAGCCGACGGCAGAAACAAGTCCTTGGCTCAAATCGTGGCAGATTGCGACGTCTTCGCCGGTGCACTTCCTTAAGTTCGCCAACGATGGAACCATGTTTGCCACCGCTGGCCGCAATGATCGTCTCGCTAAGGTCTGGTACGAGACATGCGATGGTAGGTGCACACACCAGCAACACTAGAACATAAGGTACTTCGCAATACTTAGGATGTTTACGGGTCATCTTACCAATTTATCAATCGGATTTTTAAAAACATCAACCCAGGGCACTTTGTTTTTATAAAACAGATGTTCATAACTAGTTAACTAACAGGAAAAGCCGCTTCTAATATATCTCCATACTGTACTGGTCGAAATATTGGTATACTTAAACTAATTCAGCTAATTATCGTAAACATAAAAACAATGAGCGACGCTTGTTTTGCTTAAGTGTATAATTTAGTCTATCCGACACGATAAACATCTTTTCGATTATATGCAGTAGCTGTGTTCAATTTATTGCAAATCTAGGGCATAGCACAGTCTGTCTTAAAGCTAGTCCGCTCATTGTGGGTGCGTTTCCTGTCTTTTTTTACACGTGTAGCTAATGGAGATAAGAAGCCACAGCAGAAACTTTTCAACTTTGTCTACCTCCCACATCCACGGGCCGTTACGGCACTCTCATGGCGCCATACATCCAAATACATGCCTCGTGGATGTGTCGCTAATATGCTAGTCACTTCTTGTAAAGACAACATCTGTCGGCTGTGGTCTCAGACGTTGCTTCCGGAAGATGGGCTTATTAACCTAAGTCAAATAGAGGCGTTATCGAGCCAACAGCCGAAGGTACACCGCCATAGAAACAAGATAATGAGTAAGCTCAAGCATATAAAGTCGCTCAGCGAGCACAAGGCGAGAAACGGCGGCGGATCATTGCCCGGTGGTTCGACTGTAGGTGGGCCCAACGGAAATGCGGGGATCGTCAACAACGGTGCTCTCCTCGAGCCCATGCCGTCAATGCCGAGTTCATTCTCTATAAATGATTTTCATAATTTCGCCCCACAGGGAAGTGGAGTTGCGCCTGGCGTGCACTTCCACTTGGCAGCATCAATCAACGCTGAATCTGGTAGGTCGGCAGGAGGGTATCCGATTTGCCAACTTTAGGGTGTATTTGTATAATCAGTGTTCGCTGTTTTTTCTTCTATTCGACAATAATCCTGAATTAAAGTAAATATGTAAGTGCTGAAGGCTGATATTACACATGCACCTAGTGGTCAGTAAACTGGTTTACAATAAACGTACCGCACTTTCAGACATTCCTCTTGTGCCGGCCATGCGATCGGATGAGGATCGTGCAGATGATGCAGGCGGTCACTTCGTGTTGCATTGGCTCAACAACAAGGAGATCTGTTTTAGTCGAGGCGCAGAAAGACTCCTGCATGATGTATCAGTTAAGGCGTTCCAGGATGCTATCCGCAAACAACAAGAAGCAGAGGAAGCAGAGCAGAGCAAACCGGAGCCTGCGGAAGAAGCGTTCCTAGCCGACGAAGGTATATCGGACCGCTCTCCTACTGTCCAATCGAAGGACGGAAAAATCTCGCACTCTGACTCAAGTGCGTCAAACGGTTCTGGGGAGCGCCACAGTTCACTACCGATCAACGTGCCAAAGGATGCAGACCATAGTCTAGGGGAAGCGTTGGAAAACAAACTCGAAGTTCTCCTGAAGCAATGGCATAAGACAAGCGATCTGCTGTTTTCAGTTCATCCTATCGATGGCAGTTTTCTCGTGTGGATCGTCGACTTTCTCGACGAATCGATTCCAGGAGCTTTCCGCCAGCCTCAAGTCAGTTTCAATTCACGTATCTCGAATGCTATAGCGCTTGGGGACGCAGCTACTATGTCGCAGAATATCTCCCTTTATCTGCCCACAGCGGGTCTAGATTTAAAGACCGTTTTACGCGGACTGGGAGCACTAGAGAGCCCGCCTGGAGGTGACGCCACAAAGGATCTGATGTTGCAGGCCAAGGAGTGGACATGCACACCTACTGTGTCGATGATCTCGAAGCATTCAAATGGTTCTTTAAATCTGTGGTATTTGACATTCAAAGACGAGGAGAGCTTGACGCATGTGCTAAGCGTTACACACTCAAACAAGCGAGTGTGCGGTCATCGATTTCGCATCAACGACATTACCTGCCATCCGGTGTTACCCCTGCTGCTCACTACATCCCATCATAATTCACCGCAGTGTGCTCTGTCACCAGTGAGTGAGCGGATAAGCGGTCGCAATGGTGGATTTTGCTCGGAACTCATTCTGTGGAAGGTGGAAAGTGTTGGTCCCCTCAGCAAATCGGGCGGAATTAGCGAGCTGGCAAGAATCAATAGCTTGCACTTGTCTGCTTTTTCTAACGTCGCATGGATACCTACTCTACTGCCTTCATCGACGTTGGGCACAGTGTCGAACTCACCCTCGGCCTGTTTTGTAGCGTCCGATGGCACCAGACTTCGGGTCTATCAAGTACGATTCACACATTTATTTACGTTATTTATTTCTGTGGCCAAATTCGTTACTAAATATGGTGTGTATACACGTTGTCGCTGCTTAGTTCCAATCAGAACGTGCTCGGACACAAAACTTTGGGTACAAACTAGATTTTTTCCTTTGTACTAATATAACTAATGTTTTTATCGCGTCAAATTGACGTTAACAATAGTCTTCTTACAGAATTATTTCTAATACTTCATTGATTTACCTACTTGCTTATTTCCGTTAAAAATTTGCGATATTGGGACCAAAAGTACCAGCGTTCCTTTTTGAGATCTATCATTGAAACACTTCGAACTTTGCAGGCTTTAATTGATGCCCGCAGTCTCCTCGCTGAGTTAGTAATGGCTCGCAAAAGACAGCAGCAGGCGATGGATACGATGAGCGTTAGCTCTGCTGCCACCTCAATATCATCAGTGCAGGATGGTCCTGGCGACCATCGCGTACACGGCCAACAGTTACTTGAGGGTTTTAAAATTGTGTCTCTCCAAAGCACGGCAAGACCCGGTTGCATTATCGAGTTGGACGCTATAACAGACGCCGTTGCAGACTGGCAGCATACACAGTTGCTACATGTTTTCCAGGTTTGTTTTTTGCACGTTTTGACTTTCAAAGGAGGGATATAGACAGATCGTAGGGTTTAGCCATGACAACAACAAGAAAATGTCAAAAACGTTGGATTCTTAACTATTATTATGTTTCAAGTAGCAAGCTGATACCCGCTAGGTGCGGAACAATTTATGTATGCAAATCTACTTTCTTCTATGGCCACCAAACCCCAAAATCAGTAAATCAAAACAAATGGTCATAAACAAATGTTTTTGCTATTTATTTTCAGGAGTCTCTAATCCTTGGTGGATACAATGACAGCCCGTTGCAATTCATGGGTCCCGGGAAAGGTGTTAAGGCTTACGTAGATCTACAGCATGCGGCCTGTTTCCGTGAACCTTTCTATCTGGTTGTTATAGAAAAGAAGGATCGCAAGAGCATTCTACATATGTGGAAGTTAACTATTGCGTCCACCCACAATCAAAATGAAGCCAGTCAGCGCGAACAAGCGGAGGGGCACGGCCTTCCGGAGACGATTAACGAAATAGTGGCAGCAACAACTAATAATAAAACCAACCAAAAGGAGAACCTCTCAGATACAAATCGTAAGCGTTATAATGAAAAAAATGGTATATTAAAATTTAAGAGCATGAATTCTAATTTATAGCAAGCATTAAGTTCACCATTTCGAATGATCACCTTGCTTTACCTTTTAACATCGATTGCAGCGTTTGTAGCTCCTAATGATATGAGGGATTCGCATCACTCGTCGCGTAGTTCTACACCTGATCGTTCTGAGCATTCCATGCTCCACGCATCTCCTCTTAAGATCGTCACCGAAAAACTGTGCGAACATGAATTACCGCTGCCCGACGGTGTTGAAATAGTTCATGCTGAACCAGCTGCCGGTCACCTTAGTTCTAGCAATATCTACCCGGCTTGCCTTGCGCCTTATCTCATCACCACGGCTTGTAGCGACGGGAAAACTCGATTCTGGAAATGCTCTCAGGTAATTTTCAGAGTGCTTGCACATCAAGAAAAATTTATGCGAAATCATTTTATGAAAACGATTTCCTTCGTTTAAGCTCGTTAATGCCTTTGTGAATATATTTTCGGGGCCTACTCGTTAGCGGAGCCCACTCATGTGTTGGAATGGCGTGAAGTGAGAGAACTACTATTTTGAAAAATAAATGATAAATTAACGCTCCCAAAGATATTGGCTCTCTGACAATAAATCATAGCTCATCATATCTTTAAAAATTATATTTGATTTACATAGTACAAATTTACCTGTTGTTCCTTACAGGATGAGAAAAACAGTGAAATTAATGGCTTCCAGTGGGTCGAATGGCGGATGGTGCTTAACACGACAGAGTCTGCTATCGACGTTGACGGTAGCCCATTGGCAGTATCAGCGGCCTACTCAGGCCGAGTTGCTGTGGCCTTCAAGCTGGGGTCGTCCTTCACTCGTCCAACCAAAGGCAGCGATGATGCACGATATGTTAACCTCGCAGTTGCTATTTACGAGTGTGAAAGCACCGGCGGTTCAGAATGGGTCTTAGAAGACACGGTCAGTTTCCCCTGAATTTGTCAGTATCAAAGTTAGATATGATAGATTTTTATTGGAGTACTCCTCACTAAATAGGTGCTGTGATGAGACATCTCACTTATAGTAATAGCATGCGATGATTCTAATAATTTTATGACGTGGTTCAGATTCAAAATTTAAAGATCCGTGGAAGATTATGGCATGGGGTGGTACCAACCAATTATTTTTGGCGACAATTGTCCGTGGACAGCGTGCGAAGCTACAACCAAAGCTCTTTTTACTTTTTGCCTGATGTGGTATGTTTTGACAATAGATTCGCTTTAGAAATGTACAGCTACCCCGAATCTATTGTGGTGGTGGGGCGGACGACGTCGACTTACCCTCAATCTACGACGCCAACCTCAGGAATCGTGTGCAGATGGACCACATTGTACAGAAACTTGCCGATTCGTCATCCAAAGGCGATCTCAGCCGCATGCTATCGGTACCTAGCTATGCGACTCTACAGACTCTCAAAAAGTCTATAATTGAGCAGGGAAATCAATGTGTCCTAATTCAGAAGTCTCTGATGCAGCTCGATTGGGTGTCCTCGGAAGACGGTTCGCATATTCTCACCGTGGCACTGGGTCCGAAGGTGATGCTTTATGCCCCCGTGTCATATGATATCGCGCAATGTAACGCAGCACCCTCATCGACCAGCGCCTCCACTGGGTGAGTTTTTGTCTTTCAAGTAGTTTTTTCTTGGTAATTAATTAGACTAATTTACTATGAAATTATTGTTGTAATACATTTGTTGTAGATATAAGCAAGCTTTTATTACAGTGATAATTAACATTAATTTTCTTATTTTAGAAGTAGCTACCATCGGCCACTACTCAAGCAAAGGTCCTCCATGGCACCGCAAGTAGAATCAAGTCGACTGCGTTGGATGCAAATCCGTGGGCTTGAGCTGCGGACAGCTGACGGTCTCCCTGCCTTACCTATGCAGCTTTCGTGGGTTCGCGATGGAATCTTAGTCGTTGGTATGGACAATGAAATGCATATTTACTCACAATGGAAACCCCACAAGAGAGCTTTTTCTGAGGACAATGTTGTCCACAAAAACACCCAGGAGACATTTAGCGATCCGTCATATACGAAGAGATGTCTTCACGAAGATGATCTAATGAGTCGCGTGCAAGAAACTCAGCTGCGCATAGGCAGCTCGGCCAATCTTACCCGAAACCCGTCCCTGCAGGTGGTGGCAAATGCAGCTAAGGTTAATGACAAGGCACAGACCCCCGCCGCCCAAACGGGCGGCGCTGGTAATGTAGCAGGAGGTCATTCCGTAAAGGAATTGCTTCCGGATTTCGGACTATTCGAGACCAGCCGTCTTGCCTGCCCCGTTCTACCACAGTATCATCCGAAACAGCTGATGGAGCTGCTAGCATTCGGTAAGATCAAACGGGTCAGGGCCATTCTAGCTCATCTCGTTCGATGCTTGAAGAAAGGCACCGGACGGGAAGAGCGGCAGACATTGTCGCAAGACAGCTGGAGCAAGAGTCGAGCGTACTCATTGGCAGCACCGCCTGGAACAACTCCACAACTGTCACCCGGAGCAGGTGACAAAGTTTTTACCGAGGAGGTGCATCTCGATTATGTGGAGATCACGTCGATCCCGCCACTACCACTTTACAAACTTCTTGAGGCTGACACACAGGTTTTGAGTCAAGAGCAGGGCAAGGAGCAGAAGGCCAAAAGCGCAGCTGGTAGTAATGGCGGACATGAAAGCAATGCTGACCAAACAGACGACTATTCACTGTTGTTCGACGACGCAACAGATAACTTCAATGCACTGAATGAAGACTCCTCTGGCCGAACCAGAACACATTCCGCCTCTGAGAGGACGAATCGAAATCCAAATCATTTCGGCACACAACAGGCCAATATACTAACTCAGGTAGACTATCGACATCGACCGTCAAGGTTCAATGCCAAGTCCTCATTGTCAGATTTAAAATACTTCCTTTCTTTCAATCATATGGACAATGAAGACACAACTATGAGCGATTCGAGTTCAATTCGACCGTCAAGGTTCAATGCCGAGTTTTCACTGTCAGATTTCAAATACTTCCTTCCTTTCAAGCATATGGACAATGAAGACAAAACTGCAAACGATTCGAATTCAATGTGTCTTTAACCGTTCTGAGTAGGTTTCTCACTACATAGCAACGAGGCTCTTACATTGCTTTGGAAAAATTGGACTTACAATGAGAATTGAAGTGGGAAATAGAATTCTAAGTACACGGAGGAATCAACGACCGATCTAAATGTGGTTCACGTTTTGTACTCAGGTATTGACTCACTGCAGTCTTCCTGGCTTGTCCAGTTTGGACCAGGTGCATCTACTTGCCTTGGCAGACTCTATTGCCTCATTCCAGTCCAGTATTACTGAACGATTCTCTCAAAATGTTACAGGTGAGGTTCGGTCATTTACATGTACTTCTCACGAGTTTGTCTCTTGTATAATATTTTTTTCAAAGTGTATCCTCGTATAATGATTGAGATATTTACTTTTTGTTTATAGAAGTTCTCACGATAAAGGCATAAAGTGGAGCGAATATACAGTAAAAGCGTCTCAGAAGCCATCCCAAATAAGGCAATCAGACATGATATCTTTCTATTATTTTATTTAACGAGCAATATTATTTATATTTAACAACTCTACTAAAATTTCCTCACTAAGGATAGTTCTCATGTACATGTACATGCTCCTAATTTTATTATCTTCGTGCTTCCGCCAAACCGCCTTAAAAATATATTTTGTGGCAAAGTAGGCAAGGGCATGTAGTTGAATAAATTACGTTACATAATACTTGTTGTTCATGCGATTTTGCATCTCTTCCTGATTTGTACCGATGGCCAGTGTCAATGACAAAGCATGATTCACATCATTCTGCTGTGAACGTCGAAGCCGCAACGGAAGCGCTGGACGACTCTGGCCTTCGCTATCTGTTGGCCACCCGACATCACACTTATCTCATGCGATGTCTACCACTATCCGAGCGTGCGTCACTACAGAAGCAGGGCTTAGCTCCTCACTCGATTGTATGGGCGTTCCATTCCGAGACGCAGGATGAGCTTATTCAACTAGTGCTTAACCAGAACAATCTTAAATGGACCGACCTCAAGGATCTCGGCGTCGGATGGTGGTGCAAAAACAACACCTCACTCAAGAAGCTGATTGAACGAGTGGCCAAAAGCGCGTTTCAAGCCCAGCAGAATCCTCTGGACGCTTCATTTTACTACATGGCGCTCAAGAAGAAAAACATCCTTACCGGACTGTTTCGTTCGGTGAATGATAAGAAAATGACAGAGTTCTTTCAGAATAACTTTAATGAAGATAGATGGCGTAGGGCGGCACTTAAGAACGCCTACGCTTTACTTGGCAAGCAGAAATTCCAGCACGCAGCGGCCTTCTTCTTGCTGGCCAACGATCTTAAATCAGCAGTGCAAGTGTGTCTGAATAATTTGGACGACCTCCAATTAGCGATGATTCTGGTACGGTTATACGACGGAGGCGAGGTCGAGACTTATCCAGATAGCCTAAAACCAATGGTCTATACGAACGTTCTAGGGTAAGTAAGATTCGATTGACGAGCCGTCATTTATATATATTCTGCTTCTGAATTTTATTTAGGAATTTTATTTTGTTGCTTGAGCGTCTTTAGCGTCACTCCTGGCACCTATCAATGTTTTAGCTTCTGAACAGCTCTCAATAAAATCTCTATGATTAAATATCGATTCATGTATTTAATACGTTTATAAGATATATAAATAATAATACATGATTGTTTTCTGTTTGTTCACAGGTGCAACGAAAGAGGCGATGATTGCCATTCTTCTCAGGCGCATCCTGATCCGTTCATTCGGTCGATGGCCTTTTGGATACTGAAGCGATATGAAGATGCTCTGTCCACATTGCTTCAGACGGATATTGGTTGCGCACATGCGGCGTATCGAGAGCCCTCAGGCGAGGGCAAGGAAACTGCTGGCTCTGACCCGGCTGTTTTCAACTTTTACTTGTATCTACGTACGCATCCGTTTGTGGTGCGGCGGAATCTCGCCCGCCTCATGAAGGACCGTCGGCAGTCACGCGCCATTATGCTCAGCGGCTTCAACTCAGTGGCCAAAGGAGAAGACAGCCACGGGGCAGACACAATCACCCCGTTGGAACGGCGTTTGTTTTTCACTACGGCGCATGCACATTTCCGCGCTGGCTGTCCACCCTTGGCACTTGAGGTGTTATCTAGATTGCCCAATTGCCAGCTTGATCCCGATTCCGCAGACGTATTCACGTCTAAGGAGGAGGCGTCGCCGCTTCATGTCGAAAAGGAGGAGAAGGCCGAAGACTTCGACTGGAGCATGCCTGTAGTCTCTCAGAAGGTACATATATATATATATATATATATA
>MNPL01001852.1:25147-85555 GCA_002081605.1 Tropilaelaps mercedesae
CAATATTCTTGCGTAGGAGAAACTCTCCTATTATTTAGAGCGTTTTGTGCGTAAATATAAGACTTGCGAAGACGAGCGCGCTTTAAATAAAGATCCTGTCTCCTAGCAGTACAGTACCACCCAAAGGAAGGTTCTTATTATAAAGCGTGGATTGGGGAAAAGGATTTGACAAATCGGTGCACTTGCCACTGAATGAAGTGATTTACTAGTTTTTGGTCAAATGGTTTGTGACTTTTATTTTGATGCCTTACGCCGCAGGCGAGCGCCTTCGATTGGTCGCAGCCGGTTTCTCAAAAAGCGGAGGAGTATGACTGGTCCCAACCTGAAACGGAAAAAGCGGACGCATTTGACTGGAGTCAGCCAGTTTCTAATAGTGTGGGTGGTAAAGCAGAAGACTTCGACTGGAGTCAGCCGGCATCAAACACACAACAGAGCAACGGGCTGGACGGGAATTCATGTGACCGAAAGGTGTCCCAGTTTAGCGACAACGAAAAGGTAAGCTGTTCTTTATATATAAACCGAAAGCTGCAATCTCGTATAGCTTGACCTTTTGTGCCATATGAACGCGACTTCGTTCGAATATTAGTGTCTATTACAACGTTTATGAATATATTACACCATATTATTACACTATCTCATATTAATATGTTGTATGTTTTACACTATTCATGATATATTTACATTATATTATTTTAAACACCAGTCAGCCACATTTACGGATGCCCCCGGACCGAAAGGGTCTGAGTTAATCGACGTCATGGCACAACAGCTGAAATTCATCGCATGCTTGAAGATCATGATGGAGGAACTGTCAACTCTTGCAACGGGACTGGAGGTCGACGGCGGACTGTTGCGCTTCCAATTGTACGTGTGGCTAGAGAAGTGTGTAGCGGCACTCCGACAGCTGTGTCACTATGGTGCCAACGAAACGAAGGATCAACTTGTGGGACCTGGAGTGCCCGAGGCTGCCGATACGTTAAATGAGACCGTTAAATTGCATGACGTGCTGCTCCAGGACAAGAAGGACTTCGAGGACAAACTAGATCGGGCTGCTCGACGCAAACACTGGCTAAAGGTATGGCCCACGTTGCCCGAACTTAACAACACGATGTATAGCCATTAATTACTGAATAAATGTCAACAAATTATTGTGTATTGGCTTGAATTTGAACACGCAATCCTAAGGTTTGTATTTATCCAATATATGTACCTCGTATACAAAAGTTGTGCGGTTTGCTATAGTATTTGCATAGATCGAGAAAGAACGTAAACGCTCTCGCAAAACCAATTAATAATATTGTTTTATGCATAGTGTTGTTATGTATATTTTATCCTGTTAAACAATTGCAGGCAAATGAAGCTCTGCTTCGAACTCTACTAAGTTATTCGGCACTTCATGGTGCCCACGGGGGAGGTCTTGCAGCTGTCCGTATGGAACTCAACCTTCTCTTGCAGGAACTGCAACAGACTCGAACACCACAAGCATTATTGGCCTCGCCTCTCCCTGTACCCACGAGTCTGCCATTGCTGGCGGCCAGCGTCGCCTCAAATAAAACGGTTGTGGCTGATCCAGTACGGCATGTCCAGTCACTTGCTCATGACATCCTGCAGACCATCACCCAGGATCTATCACTTCAGCTGCCGCAGCGAGGTGAACTGGCGAAAGTGCTGGTCCTGCGTGATTTGTGTCTTTCACTCTCGGCCTGTATCTATCAGGCATTATGTGACAGCGACAAATTACCAACGCGACGGAGTCCAAGATGTGCCGTCGATGAAGATAACAGCTCCCAGGCAGCTATTCTCGGCGGAGCTTTACACGGAAGCCTCAGTCTATTAACACCACAAACCCGCGAGCGTCTTAGCTCGGCATCAGCTGGTGACCTCCTTCCAACTTCCGCGCCATCGAAATGGCCGGGTGTGCCGAGTCTGCGCGCTTTAATGGCTCGTGATCGGGACGATGATGCACCCAAATTGCACACGCTCCTGTGTGAGGCCTTCGTAGGTGTGTACGTCTCATTAATGGTGCACGCACTAGCAACGCGCGACAGTCACGTGCTGTTCCGTCTGGTGAGCCACAAGATGACGGATGAAATGTGGGCAGCTTTGTTTGGCGGAGGTGCAAAGAAAGTGCTCAAGGTGTACATGGCTGGCGGAGGCCAAGGAGGTCTGGCCAATGCTGTCACTGGATCCGCATCCGCGCAGAACAAGACGCCTACTCATAGCAGCGTTAACGCACAAGCTACAAGCGCTGGTGGCGAGAGCAGTAAGTTATGCCGGGTTCACTGTGATCGTCTATGTACGTTTAGTAATTAAATGAAAAACCTAACATTGACTTTTTATAAACCTGAAAAGTGCTAACATTGGTTTCGAAGCAGTAGTATTCTTTTATCCTCAAATCCTAAGTTTTATTTGTGTTGTGGGAAATGAGTTTGGAGGAACATTTTTATTTCAATGATCTTACTAGAAAACCCTCCACATTAAACGGTGCTTCAGGTCCGGATATTGGCATTCTTGATGCTATCAATCGTCAACGACTCAAATGGAATATGAAGATCTTACCGCAATTCGCTTCCGAAAAGCCGCCAACATCGCCCCCTGCCGTTGACCGCAATGAGACCCGGCCAGCCTACAAAGAGGTTTTTGTTGCGCCAACAGAATCCATTGTAAGTTAGTAGGACAAACTGGGCATAAGTCTGCACTGTAGATGTCCATCAACGGATAGATAACATCAGTGAGTTTATTCTAGATTCCGTTTAGGGCATGGCGATGCCCAATGCAGAAAGTAGTATTTGCCTGGTGTAAGGTTCTGCGTATACCAATGAATTGGTTTACACGTCCTCTCCTTCTCAACTTGGGTGACTTGATATTAACTTAGTGACTTTATCACAGGCTGCTCGCCTTCTGTCAAAGCCCCATCTGGAAGAGAACTTACAGCCTGTCGACTACGATTCGTCAGAGAATGTCGAAGAAGAGGAGGTCGAAGACGATTGGAAAGACGACGTGTTCGACGATAAATCGGCGGACAGTAAGTCCCAACAGGGCCGAGAAGGGAAAGAGACAAAAGCCGCGTTTGGCGACTCTGCCGAGGAACAGTTTGCATGGGGCATCCTAAGCCTCTCGGTTCTCAAGCTGGTGCTGCGCAATGTAATGCGTTTTCTGGAGACCGCAGGTATTGACTTTGGTGATCTTCCTGTCGCCAGTCCACTAATGCACGCCTCACTGAAGGCGCTACAGCACTGGTATACCGTACAGCGTGACCAACTTGACAAGGGCCTTAAGACAGCCGACCTATTACCGAATATGGTTGTTGATAGCTTTGTAAATTCAGGCCCAGCCATTCACAAGTACAAGGTTTTGCTTGAACTTGATAATACGCCATTCCAACGAGGCAGCAGTGCATCAGCGCTTCGAGCAGCGCGTCGCTTATGGAACTATCTAGTTCGACAAGAGGATTGTCAAGAATACTTTATCAAATATATCTTTTCGCCACCGAAGAGACAGCCCCTAATGGTATGTACTAGCTATGGCTTGGCTAACCTTGAATAGTGAAGCCATAATTATTTGATGGTTATGTGTACGTAATCTGTTTATTGAACGAGGCATATACATTATTTAATAATAATTGTCCATCCTTTATAGAATATAGCACTAGAGTGGTTATTGTAGTCTCGGCCTAAAAAAACATTTTTTTTAATTATTACACCTACGAAGGAAGCCATCCCCAAAGATTTTAATAAAATATCAGCGCGTCGATCAAAGTTAAGAAGTTTGACGCCGCTGTGCATTTTAGGACTTGCCTCAATTGCACTGCTAAGACATATAATGGTTTAAATTTCCAAAAAATCTATGAGGTGACAAAAATAAATGTATGTAGCATTGCTCCCTATCGAACAAAGAAACGCTTTTAAACTAGAATAAACATCCATTAATTCGTTTAAATATGAAACTCTATTTCGCTGCCGAAAAGTAGACTACCTATTCCAGTAGCATGTTTGTTAGTGTGTCACGCCAAACAGATAGGCACTCAGCTTTATATGTCCAATATTGTAATAATTACACTTTGACCGCATTGTTATTTGTGTATGTCCGAAGTCACACTGGCGCAGCAACTACTGTAAACGCTCACAAAATTCATCCAATTAATACATGTATATGTGTTGGTTTGCTCTTGGTTGTGTATCATTTCGACCGTTTCAGTTGGGTGACAGCGGAGCAGAAGAGGAGGACGAAAATACAGCATTCCGTCCAATACGGGTGATCCATAAGGATCAGGAGAGCATCTCGGCCTTCTGTGTAAACCGATGCAATGGTAACACCTCAATTATCACAGTAGCTACTCCTAAAGACATGCAGGAGCTCGACATATCAGGACTCCGTGACGATGTCGGGTGGTTGGACAATGAAGCCGAATTTGACATTTTGAATAGGTTCGTAGTACATTTAAATAGTTTGTGTGCATTTTATAATGTATTATTAATTCATTTCATTAGTTTCCATCGCATTAGGCGTCAGTGTGACGTACACATAAAATTTAGTGTGTATCCTGAATTCGGCAAAGGCAATCTCCTTTCTGAAATGGTACCATTGCTAACTAGGTAAAACCTCTCCAATGTTTACACCCAGTTGATAAAATGTTTATACGTGAAACATGTAAGTTTTTAGTTTTTATTGCAAATCTAAGTAACAACTTTGATAAATAACGACATTTTAGAAGCGGGCTATCTCCTACAATTCTAATCGAGGTGTGTGATATATATATATATTTGCAATTGATCGGTTTCCTATGACGACTGTGATACTTCAGGGGTCAGGACGCGGCAGGCGGAGGCGGAGGGGAGTATCTGGTGGTTGAGCATCCGATCGATCGGCAACTGCTGGGTCCAGCCGCTAATCCGGTTGGCTCGCATGCTTCCACGCCTCTTGCCCCACTGCCTTCCAACTCCATCATCAGCTCGGTTCACTCGCACGGAAAGAGCAATATTGTAAGCATTTATTTAAACTGGGCTAGAATTGAAATTTGTAATAACATTAAGTGTAAGAGTAGAGTTCCTTTCGATTCACCATATTGTGCATCAATAACTTCTTCCTCACATTGCTTTAGCCACAAACAAATGCTCGTTGGCTGGATCGCCGCCCGACTATAATTCGAAATCGTCAATTTGATCTAAAATTAACGTCATTTCATGTGTGGAAAGAACCTGTATTTTTCACATGTATGTTTATAGTCATATAGGGAGGCTAAACATTTAGATTGTGCATGGCATGCATATCTGAGGTAAAAAATTTAGGGTGTCTTACCTATTTTGACAATAGTCTTAAAGCTCTGAATATTTTCTAGAGGAAATAGATTCGATTCGAACAAACTTTCTGTTTCACTGGCATTATTGTTGTATCAGTTGTACGTGAATTTTGATGCTACCGAAGATGGTCATATTTTGAATGTTTAGATTTTTATCTGGTTGCGACTGGCTCTACTTAACAATCATAATTAAGAACTGTATATTTCTATGTATGCAGAAAGGTAATAAGCTAGCAATAATAGAATGACACGTTGTTTAACGAGCGATGAACATAAATTCGCACGCTGCCTTGATGATGGACCTAGAACTTGAAGAACCTGCACTTTCCGGGAAGCCAACACCCGCAGTTCTGCGAGTTTGTGCTCTCCCGGAGCAGACTCATGGTGAAAACGGTGAGTAAAGGGATTGCCTCGAAGCTTTTATTCCATTCGGATATCTGCTTATGTTCGTGCTGCGTGTCCGCGCAATATTTCGTGTGAGACATGTGTCACAATGACGTCACCGCAGGCCGCTCGTGTTGAATTGTGTGCATCGAGATAATTCATGAACAAATAATCCACTTTATCTCAGTGTAAACAGATCATCTCTACTATTTTTTGACCGAATTTTTGATCGACGGTTGGAGACAGTTGAGCGGATGCAAACGAAAACTTTTCGCTATACGACCAAGCATTCCGTTGTAAATTATACATGGTATCTGCAACGTACGATCGAGTCTGCCAGTCACACTCAGTGTTCATGCCTATAAGAAGTAGCACACCAGCTATTCAAGCTGCATATGTTTGAATCGTGGCAAGAAGTTCAAGTTACGTGGTACATATCACGTCTGTATTATACATGTGGTGGTTTATTATAGGAGACTGTGCCAGATCCTTATTAAATTACCGTACTGGGCAGCCATTTGAGACACAAACTTTACAGAAGCAAATATTTTGTTGGCAATAGCTTGCAGCTTTGTGGTGAAACCTCTTGTTGTATTTATCGCTGACGCTTCCGTAACGCCGATAGCCATTATACGTTAAGGTCGCCATGTATGTGTGCCCGTCATGTATATGCGCACATGTCTATTAATAATAATAATAAGAATAATAATCATAACAATACTACTCATCATCATTATTATTATTATTATTATTACTACTACTTTGTTGCTATTATGAAACTTTGCTTATATATCGTCGCTTTAGTTTTAGCTTTTTCGACGCATAACTGAGATTTTTTAGGCAGGAAGAGAAAAATTATTTCTATAATGTCCCAATGTAGAATCTTTTTTGTTGCGCGAAGTGGATACTTACCACGTGTCGTTTTGTGTTTAACTTTTATATTCACAGTCGGTGATATTTTGCCACGTACGTATGTATGATGGACTCTATATATTTTTCTATTTTACCATCTATTTTCTGCGGTTTTTCAATTTATATTACAGCCAAAAAAAGCATATATCTTCAAGCTTGCAGTATTATTATTATTTCAAGTTGGTTAATCATCGGCCGGAGCATATTTTACAAATAAGGAACTTAGCGAGATGTCCGCATTATACTTGACCATTTCGTTTTTGATCCGTAGCACATTTACTTTATGAAAATTCAAAGTTTCAAATACTCCAACACGTTCTTTAATAGAATCTATTCTTCACGAATTTATATAACCAATGTAACAAGTCGGATTACTTTGACAGCGTGCGTCGAGATTTGAAGTTTCTCAAGCTGTTTGAGCAGTATCATTGTAAAAGCTTTGCCAAAATATAACTGAGTTCATCTGTCTATTAGACCGGTTTATTACTTTTTCATACAGTTATTGTACATTTGTATTACATTGTTTCTAAAACCAATGTCTAGATGCATTTTTATGAAGAAAATATTTACTAGAAGAAATGCAGGGGTACTAATGTGACGCTTCCAAATACCATAAACATATAATTCAGATTAGAAGCAGTAGATTCTATCCCGAATAGTGCCTCGATAGGCAGGCTATTTTTATTCAGCCGCAGCGCTTTCACCGTGGAGATTGTGAGCTGATACTAATCGTGTTTTTCATAATTTATCAGATGTGACTCAAACCTTTGCAGAAAATTCCAATACTTCTACACATGGCATATAAATGTGTTTAGCCAGTAGTATTGTATGCCAATTTACAGACTACTTTTGGGAAACAGATATATCTACGTTTAACAAAAATTCCAAGCCTGTGTTTTTCTATTCATTTGGATGTAACTTGTAAACAAATTATAATAGGAGATTTAATGACTGATTTTGATTTGAGTAATTTTCCACTATAAAGTGGAAACGGTATAAAACCATCTATAGTCAGGTATCTGGTTCGCGCAACTGAAATCGCCGTACACTTATTTAGTAACGTGTTACGTGTGAATGAAACGACCAAAAATATCTACTTCATTACAGAATTAATGAGAATACAGAATTAATGAGAATAAATCCACAATAGCTTGAACTAACCCTTCACGAATGTTAGGTACGATGATGATACGATTATTTCCTGACGTCTATACGGGCCTCAGAAAATAGCCGAGTTGTGAGGGTATGATGAATTTTGTCGCACCGTTGATTAACCGGAAATCAATATTTGTTTTCCTGTTCGATGTCCAGAGAGTCGCCACTCCTAGCGGAAAGCCCCCTCTTGAGGTATTTAGCTTTACCACTCTTCTTACAAATAATCCTTAGCCAGAAACCCATTATGGGCGATGTTGACTCGCCTACATATATCTAGCTATACATTCTATTAACTACTACGTCTACTTCCGCTGTGCTCGTAACGCTACAAAATGCTACAAATTTCAACGCGATGAAATTAACTTTTCTATATATATATATATATATATATATTTGGTTCTTCAATCAGCTTTTGCATGAGAAGATACAAGGTTATCTGCTGCAGTTTCTCATACGAAGTTTTATGCACAACACTTTTGTTGGGGATCCTATTATTCCTAATGACGTGCGACAATTTGGCAATGCGAAGTGACTGCTCTGAGAACGCTAGACAATCTTAAAAATAGGCTTGATTTGGAATAGTATCAGGCTTTTTTGTCAATCGACATGTTCATTAGCAAGGTTCTAATATGGGTGAACGCCGTCCTGTAGTAAATATGATTATTACGATTTATTTGCAGTACTACCTCAGCTGAGAACTCACATGGCGATTTTAAGTTTTTCGAAATATTCAAAAATTAAGATTGCGAAGTTTATATTATATATTTTTCTTTTTGATGGGTTAGGACTGTACGACACTTTGAGTTCAATCTTGCGTTTCCTCAAAATATGGCCTGCAATTTCTTGTAGAGCCTTTCTAGAATTTGACTTCAACGTCCCAGTCTGCGAAGCGCGAAAAATTCACTCCAAGCCTCCGTATTTTTTCTAAATTTACCTTCGGGTTTATTTGATGATTTTTATTCCCATTTAACTTATTACTGATGCTGAATATAGAGGTACTAATCGAACGGAGCATAAGAGTAGATTTAAAGGTACATAACTGGCACGACTACTGCATGCGATCGATTTACCTACATACGTATCTTTCTATGTTAGGCATCATGTCAGCTCACCATAACGTATATAGACGCACTAAATTCGAACGGGTTTCCAGGATGCGCGATGACGTGATGCTGTAGAAAACTGTCCTACTTTGATCAATTGAAAAACTGATGTGAAATTCGGTCATAAAAAATTTATCAACCCATTTTGTCTATCGGTTTTTACATAATCGAAGGAGTACAGGTCTACTATCAAGTTTGTCCTGGATGCCCGCCGAATGATCAAAAGAAGTTTTGTTTGATGAATGCCTGTTGTGTCTGGTGAGAATGGTCAGCGCGAACGTGTACGTAGGTTATGTCCTAATGACATGAATACGAATAAGTTGCGCGTTCTTTTAAGATTTTTGTTTATGTATTTAGTAATCATGTACTAAAATTATTTTTCCTATTTTAATTTTTGGTAAGTCAATGCGGTAATAATGGCTTTTTTATTTTCATGCTTTGTGCAACAACCAATGAAACAGATTAACTCACACGTCTGTTTGTATCAAGTTTGTTTGAACTCCGAGGATTCGTGAGAAAAAGTTCAAAAATAGGCTAAACTAAGCTTTATGTAATTTTATATTGTTCTTTCATAAATTTCTACGATTTCAGCTCAAGAGGCACAAGGTAGATTCAGTACGACGACTGGCGTCTCATCCCTCTGCAAGTCTATGTAAGTGTACTGGTGATTTATTTTTGACTTGCCCCATTTAAGATTTTTTATTGTCTAGAAAAAACGAGCCGTAAAACTTTTTTTTGACCAAAAATTGTTACATTTGCAGACCTTTCTGGCGGCCAAGATGGCGCTGTCCAACTGTGGGAGTGGGGCCACAGCTCGGCTGTGTGCGCATTGCGCCTCCCGGGCACACGGGCAAAGGTGACCTCGGTTAGCTTTAACCCCCAGGGCAACAAGCTTGGTGTTACCGACGGTGATGGAGTCATCTCTTTGTGGCAAGTTGGAGTGGCCCGCATTGATCAGAACCCATTCTTCGTAAGTATACGTATTTTTCAAAATCTCTTGTAAGTAACCCTTATCTTTAAGAATTCCTAGGGGGCTATGACGCTCAGAAATTGTGACCCCTGTACAGTTAAAATCGGCCTTTAACTGTACAGGGGAGGTGCTTTTTATACCAGGACCATCAAATTATATACACATTTTGATTTCGGCTCAACAGACATAGCGGAAATAGGAACTCTGGATCTGGAATTCTATTTTAGAACTACTATTGGGTACAGATTATGTAGTTGTTGGCCCTGTCCTCAAGTGAAGTCGTGCTTAAAATGGTTTCCATAAAGCGTAGAAATATAAGGAAGATAGTACACAGTTTCTAAGAATGCTATTCAGGTAAAAAAGGCGATGAAAGGTAAACGCAGTGGTATCGAAGCACAGTATCGTTAAACTTAAACACTGTTTAAGCAACTTAAACACTTAAACAACTTTGTTGTTTTAAAAAAAGGGTCGTGTAGTTGATTTAATTTAGGTGCACGATTCTGCACTAGAATAGGTTATGCATTTTGTTGATTCGAGTCTCTTTGATTTTGCCGCACGACTGTCACCAGACGACACAGTGCCACAGCAAACAGGCGTCAGAATTCGCGTTTGCGGGCAGTTCTTCATTGCTGGCCACAGGTGGCCAGTCTTCGGATGGCCGAAATGTCTGTTTATGGGACACGCTCCTCCCCCAGCGAAAGGCGATGATCGGCTCGTTCCACTGCCACGAACACGGCTGCTCCGCGCTGCTCTACGCGCCACACAGTGGACTGCTCATCTCGGCCGGCAAGAAAGGGGATATTGGTATGTGCACACAGACAATCGTCATTACGCTATTGGTTTGATATAGTTCGATCCAATCTGTTTGCTAGACAAAATAAATTGCACAATTTGAACAATTTGAGAGCAGTCTCCGTGTTTATAGGCCGTAATACCTGCGATTGAATATGTTGGAGAGAGGATACATGACGCTTGACGTAAAGGGTATTACTATCTTGGAAATTCGAATTTACGTCTTACGTCTTACCTGCGATTGAATATGTTGAAGAGAGGATACATGACACTTGTTTGACGTAAAGGGTATTACTATCTTGGAAATTCGAATTTACGTCTTACGACGCTAGGGGGAAGAATGCTAGTAATTTGATCTAAATCCTCTAACGAAATGATGCTGCAAGCACACCGCGAGCTAATCGACGAAAACCGGAATTGAGCTATACGTTTCAGTTGACATAACGAAAAGTGTATGAAACTCCCGTTCTAATATAGCATGTACAAATTGTACCGCTTAAATATTCACCAAGTTTCGAAGTATATTATATATGATACCGAAAGTAATTAATAATAATACTAATTTGCTATTATTGTTGTTACCCTTATATTTGAATTGGTCATTTTAATATTATTTTCTATCTCGTCGTTTGCGTAATCAATAAGTTAATTCTGACGAGGAGATATTAATGTTGTGCGGAAAAGGCAATGTTCTCTTGAATACTTTAAAAATTTTATAAACCACTATTAATTGTACTGCCGTCATTTGATTTAATTATTCATCGATAACTACAGCGATCATAGACGTTCGCCAGCGCGTCCTACAGCACAAATTCCTGGCCCATGATTCGGCCGTTAAGTGTCTTTCTCTCGATCCCAATGAGGAATTCTTCGTATCTGGATCCGCTGACGGAGATATTAAGGTAACTCGGAGGCACTCAAATTCTATTAAACCTCTAAAAATCTAGTCTATAGGCTTTGCTTTGATTGAAGTCTAAGTGAATACATTTTTTTTCATAGAACTCTTAAGCGTCTGTTTTGCTAGTTTTGTCTTTAGCTAGTACTGAAGACAATCATAATATACAGGTCTCTAAATATGAAAGCAACGGCTTTCCTTCTTCTTTTATGCTAAGCTCTACGATTTGGTGTTGTGCGTATCCCTATATAGATATGGAGTCTTCCGGTGTACGCGTTACAACACTCGTTCAAAGGTGAACATTCGAAGAACAGTCTCTTCCGAAGTATGGCTTCAGGTGTGACAAATCTGTACGTGGACGAACAGGCTCGCCTGTTTTCATGTGGCGCAGACGGCTCACTGAAGCTTCGCCAGCTTCCGAAGAAGGACCCCAGTGTCGTCCAGTTGGCCCCATATTAGACCTACGATGTATGAGTAATAGGCAGGAGGTATCTTTAGAAAGGAATCCAGTGAGGCCGAAAAATTGAAACATCAAAACCAAACATCCAACGTCTACATTATATAATAATATATAATAATAATAATAATACTAATAATAAATAATATACCTGCCCTTGTCTAGTGGCATATTGAGTGGCTAGCGTCTGCTAGATATATAATCTTATGCCACGATAATAATAGTAACAAAAGTAATACAGTAATAACAATAACGCAAAAATATGATTGTACTGATGAACGGATGTATTAAAGAGAGCTTAAGAGCCGGTCTTTATTAGAAAGTTGTTCTAGCTATTAAGACCTTAGACCTGAGTGTATCATGTAAAGTCCCCAGATGTTACGTTCTTGATTTATAATTAGTGCTCTCTTTCGATTGCACGAGGTGGTGGCGAAGTGTTCCTTCAAGAATAATGATTATTATGATCTAAATATACAACTAATTTAGCATTGCTGGTTCGTGGTAGGTGATGTACATGTATTCTTCAGTGACAATAATGACAGATAACCTTTGGCCTCTTAACCTGCTATATGAAAGTTGGGAGGTTCTATCCATGATGGTTAGTAGTTGCAAGAGTGCAATTTCAAATCAATGTGTCAATGTTATGTGTAATTATTGTTTATAATGACAGTTGATTAAGGCTACTAGTTTATCGCTGCTTTACGGAGCTGCAACTCATGTACGAAGAGCCAAAGCACAAAAGAGGAAGTGGTTGTAATAGCCAAAATGACTTAAAAACACCTAGTGTTAAAATTCCTACAACTGGGCAGTTAGCAAACCGTAGCGAACAGACAGACGGAGTACGTGATGTGTAAGAGATGCATAATATTAGAGAGTATGTATATCAAATGGGCAAAAACGATTGAAACATATAGTTATAAGATCCAGTAATATTTGTTAACGTGAGTCACTCTTCCTTCCTATACAATAAGGAGGAAATTCCAAATTCCGAATGGCCGGAAGAAATAGGCTAACGCAGAAAGGATTCAACAAAAATACTATACCAGACCACGACGGATAAAGACTTAGTCGGAAAATACGCAGATTGTCCCGTCCCTGCTGTGGGAGGGCTTAACATTTACCTAGATATTAAATATAATGTCGTTAATTTATATCAACTAGTTATTGACATCTAAAGTAGTATATACAGATTAAAACAAGAAAGAAGAAAAATTCATACGCAAAAGTACATGAACATGCACAACAGCTAAAGCATGACCAGAAGGTATATTCATTACCTTGACTACTATATTAATAGATGCTAACAAATAATAACAATTATAATTAATAACTATTATAAAATTCATTCATAACTAATATAACAAAGAGTAAAGTATATACACATACATTGTCAGCATTTGTGTGTTTAAATTACAACAAATTACGGAAACGACATGTTATATTATGGTAAAAACAATAATAATCATACAATATAACGAATACCTTAAAAAACGTAAGAAAACTGAGGTTACTGGCTTATTGCAAAGCAAAGGAGTAAAAAGAAAGAGAAAAACTAGTGTTGAAACAATTCGTAGTAGAGCTCGCTGCTTGATACGCTGCTGGAGCTTTCAAGCTGTGTCCCTATTACAAACGTTATAGCTTTAGCAGTTTCGCTCTCCGAATGCACAGAGATACATACACGCAATACAATGTAAAGAAAATTACATTCTAGACTCGGATATGATTACAATATTAACAATTCCAATAATGAGGCCGTGAGAAGTATCTCATTCTGATTTCATAAGTTAAACGACATCGTATAGATATTGAGGTAGATACGTACACTGCAACCAGCAATGATCAAGTAAATTATTATTACCTATATCAAAAGCAGTTACAACAAGACTAGTAAAGGTAGATATTACACTGATGATTATTAGAATATATACACTATTATACATATATTAATATATACAGTACGTACACCACTATACATAATGTCCAAAAAGATAAATTAGAACGCTAAAGAAATAGACCTTACGACGATAAGCACATTTGATATTCTGGCGCACTTACTCATGGCATATTTTTCCTCGTCTCACTGAGTGCTTATTAAATAATTAATAGAGTATATTCATAATTGTGACAGTAGTAATGAATCCTCTGTTTCAGTGATTTTTTTTATCAATTTTGGCAGTTCAGCAGGTGAACTTTTGCTGGCCAACGGCCAATGATTTCTGTTGCTTAGAAAACTAAAAAAACAACCTTAAAACAGTTGGAGTGAAGGGTAAAAGGTTGTCGATAACGAGTTAGGGCGAATCAGTTGAAGAAATAAAAGCAATCATCATTCTCAAAGGACAACAACAAAGCAGAGATAACGGCAAAATCATCATAAACGTTATGTGAACCGGTAAGTGTATGCAGCAGTAGTTAATGAATACAAGGAAAGAAACATTAACACCAAACATAAATATCATAAAAACCTCAGCAAGAGTCAGTACTGATGTACTCATGAGTACGATTACGAAGTAGTCACAGTTTAAAACTGCGAAAGAAATCCATTCTTTTCTTGTACCTTGGTAAAAGCTCGTACAAAGTCACGACAGAACGCGATATTACTGTTAGTTTTTTGTTTTCCTTTCTTACATGAAGATAATGGCAAACGGTAATTATTAGATAATGGCAGGGAGTAATTATAGAGAAACCAACGATAACAAATTATCGTCGGTCACTCTACTATTAAGGTCACTCTACTATTATTATTATCAAACTGTTAGAAATTATTAATTATAAGTTTTGAGTGAAAAGGTGAATGTCATACTAGTATGTATTTAAATAAGGGCTGTGAAAAGTGTCTAACGCTACGCTGATTTTTTTTATGGTATTGAGTTTATTTATTCTGTTATATGTCTACTTGTGTAGCAACAATAGATGCACCTTAAATAGAAATATTCATTTGTGAAGTTCCTTATTAATGTACGGATGTACGTGCGTCTATTTGTAATTTCATGTATGCTTCGTTATTCTTTTGTACCTTAACAAAAAGGAAAAAAGAACTAATGTGAAAATGAACGTCGACACGTTGTTATCCTTTTAATATTTGGTTAGTCAAGCAACTAGCGATAGGCTAGTAAATGGCAGAAAATCTAGTAGTGTGCCGGATATAAACGAAAGATGCACAGATTGAAGAGGCGTCGAGGATGAGTTAACCTTAAGAAACAGGCATGCAATGTTAAAACGAAAGAAGAATGAATGGAGAAATTCAATACCGCGAAACCACTGGACGACTTGATATGTGTCTTTTACAATAGACGCGAGAGGAGAGGCGCACGACAAGAGGCGGGTGACACGAACACGGCGAAATATAGCAATATCTAGTCAGCATAATATCAAAAACTTAATTTTTGCTCTACTAGTAATATTAAAATCTAAAGAAAAACGTTTTGTTATGTGCACGGGTAAATATGCGCGTTTAGTTTAAGGCCAAATAGCGTTAACTTTTGGTAAGGTTTGGTTAGAGAACAATGACCTCGAACGGTAATTAACGCGACGGTAATTAGATGAAAATTTTAGTTATATGGGTGTACATATTTAGTAAATATTTACAGGCATGCATAGCATAGCTGCTGTTACAACACCTGACTTTGGTGTATCAATTCAACATGGGAGAAGATAGACATTAAGAGATGCTTACGTGCGTTAGTGTGAATTGGTCAGTCAAGACTATTATTAAAGAGTCGTAGCAAGAGAGAAACGATGCTCCTATCTTTGATGATTACGAAAAACATAGCGATGGTAAAAACAAGGAATAGCTATAACTACTGCTGCTGATAATAATAGTAATAACGACATAATATTAATAATAGAATATTAAGATAGTTGAAAGAAGATTTTTGAAAATAAAGGAACTAAATGGTAATGATTGCGGCCTAATAAGAGGCACGCCTTGGAGAGGAATGCAACAACGTAAAACTGAGGAGGAGATCATAAGCGCGCAATGTAGACGTGACTTTAACGTGTGATTAAAGTCAAGAAGTGAAGCGAGATGGCAGAGATTAGAGCGAGAGAAAGAAATGAAAAGAGACGAAGAATTATGATTTCAGTGTGATTTTGTTCTCAAGTTGCCAGTATGAGAACGGTCAAGCATAAAAATCATAGAAAACAAGTAATTGGAAAGTATTTACCATCTTAAATAAAATTAAAAATCCATAAGGGTTGCATAATTATTATAATAATATCGCAAAAACAATGATAATGATTATCTATAATACAGAAAAGGAAAAAGGTATGTGTTTGTAAATAAAAAGTTATGTAATACATATTAAATAACGGTGTATTGATTTTTCATGCTGGTGGTCAACCTCTAAGTAGTGCATGTGAACACTAAACAATAATCTATGTTATTATAGATGGAAGGTAAACTTTTAGATGGAAGTAAAACTTTTGCAAAAAAATATTGTGAAATGGTTGCGAAAGGCAATCTGGGTATGTAAATCATAATAGTTGCGTAAGTTGAATCTATTCAAATATGTTTCTGCCTCATCCACCCAGTGTTTACGTAAATAGGACTCGGTCCATGTTCGGTCTGGCTATTTCGCGTTTCTTCTGAACCCTTCCAAGCTTGTACAATACTTCTTCTATTAGAACATATTCTGCAATGATTGTTATTCAGATAATGGCAAATCTAGTGTGTTGACGACGTACGTAAGGATTTGTCTTTGAGGACAAATTGAGGAAGGATTTTGAAATCACTACGACAATATTTTACAAATCGCCTCAAGAGTACGCTGAGCTTGTTGTCTATATTTGCCTAAACCTAATGTCCCCAATCGAGTACGAGTTATTGAGCAATAGTATAAACGTAACACCGCAGTATTATGCTGCGAATGGCTTTTTCCCGCCAAGAACATGTCTAAACGTAAGCGTGAGGGATCTCACTACCGATACAATGATTAGTAGCTAAAAAACTTTGCAGAAAACTTTCGGAAGAACATGAATTCTTTGGTAGATTCTAGTGTACACGTAGTCTTATCCAGGGATTCGAAAATGAATAGGCTCTGGCCTTAAGAGCACGTCACATTACGTATGTTAAGGTCAGGATTAGAACATAGTTAGGACAAAATCGCACGTTTTGCAAATACACGACAAAAGCGCACGTTTTGCAAATACACGACAAAAGCGCACGTTTTGCAAATACACGGATGCATTAGTTTGATAGCTACCTAACATGTTCGCAAGGGAGAGACTTCCTAAGCGCTGATTATTGCTGCAACAGAAATAAGGACGCTCCCACGAACGCGCCGGACGGCAGACGCGTGGAATAGTAAACTGATAGTACAATGTTAGAAACAACGTATATAGACTGAGCAGTTTCCACGAAGCGTGACGCTGGAGCACCGCAATCCCCGAATACAAAGCCCACTTGTAGTTATGGTATCCTACCGTTAGTAAAAAGACGAATATTGAATAGATGCGAGCAAAATTTGTTTAGACCTTATGTCAAATTAGGTTTAGCGTTAAGTCTGATGGCATAGTTATAGAATATAGGCATAGAATATAAGATAACCAGTAACCAGCGTCGATTACGTACTTCAACAATTCTATGAAGTCAGCAGTACAGGGTAGAATTCGCCTGAGTATTCAGACCACTTGTCTGTCACTTGTCAGCCACTTGACTATTTAGATGCAGTATATTACTGAATGAAGAATAATCCTGCAAATTAAGCGATCGTCGGCTCGTAGCTCACGTGCTCTCTCGATAAGCAGCAACTTTCTACCCCATTTGGATAACATCTTTTTCTAGGAACAGAAAACCTTAATCTATATCCTATCCAATACAAAAACAAAAACCTGAGTAGAACGTCGCTATATCAGATTATAACACAATGTACTATCAAGCATAGTACATATTTGGCAACTGGGTAAACAATTACTTTTGAAAATTGTACTGTCTGACATCAAAGACGCATATGAGTTTGCTTGTACTTGTCAATGTCGACGTCCTGCCTCACACTATTGCTTTCTTAGTGCAAGTACGCTCAAAGTATGCAGCAGCACGGGATATTGATATTCACAAATGACATTCACACAACGATTGATATTTGCAGCCTTTTATATACATTCTATATCAAATCCATATATTTCCGAATTTTTTGCAGTATATTTGTTACGTTTAAGACCAACACATACGGCGGACGAAATACTCTGAGAGGTATCAAGAAGCAACTTAAGATATGCGATATATCTCTGAGTTGTGTTTTGTACATGATGTGCGTGCATTCGCCTGCTCCTTGCACGTTGTAATCAGATGTGACATCACCTGACTATTTCTTAATTGGATTAATTATCTGCGGCATTCACACCACAGCCACAGTTTGCGACCGGACGATCTCGTATGCCCTTGCTTCTTGGCTTTCAGGTCCTTTCCTTTTTGTCGAGAGCACCGAAAGTGTGGGACCTGCTAACTAGCTAGCGGATTTGTGAGCCGGCAGATCTATCCTTTTTTGCTCGAAGTGCCACGATGGCGGGGAAGGGTCGTGATATTGTAGAAATGACAAAGCGCGCCGGATAAGACAACCTCCATGTGGCATGCTCTCCCGTTCAGGCAAACCAACAAGAGCCTCTCTGCCCGGCTGTGACGTCTAGCCCTCCCTCGCTCTCCCCGGGCCCTTGCGTACCCATGGGTTCTGCTGCTGATGATGGTGGTGGCACACGGCTTTCAGCGCAAGTGGTCCGAGTGTAGATGCTGCCAGGCTCGCCAGTATAAAACTCGGCGTTGCGTCGATGCTTCCTCGGACCTAGCGCGCGTGCTATGCAGGTCTCGTGTTTGGAACCATTCGGTGAATAGCCGTTGTTCGGTTTACGACTATAACAACGTGGTTGTTTCGTATTTTACGAAAAGAAAAACTGTGGCTGGCTGTGTTCTCCAAGACGATCGCTGCTGCTGCTGCCGTGTAGCACCACGTTAGAAGATTCAAGGTAAGAAAACCTGCAATGAGGAAGGGGAGGACCAACTTCGTCATCATCCTGAATTCATTAGCTTTTCAAATTTTGTGAACAAAATTCCCGGTTAACCAAGCGGTCGTCCGGCGACATATGCAGCGGACCAGTTAGTGCTGAAACTGAGTATATATCCTACCTTTATTGTCTATCCTCAATTGTTAAACGGAAAAAACAGCCATAGGAAAGTAAAGCTAAGCTAATACTTGTGGTGTTTTCTTGTACATGTGATTTTATATGTACTGTCTTATTTATAGTTGATCCACTCTTTCCGTGCTGATTTATCGGCGAGTCAAAATCTGCGTAATCACTTCGCAATGATGCCCCAAATCGACACGGATGTTAAGTTGGACTTCCAAGATGTTCTAATCCGGCCACAGAGGAGCAAACTGAATACTCGTAATGATGTCCAGTTGGAGCGTACGATGAAGTTGCGAGAATCAAAAAAACAGATCATCGGCGTGCCTGTTATTGCAGCAAACATGGACACTGTGGGCACGTTCGACATGGCTGTGGTGCTTGCCAAGCACAATATCTATACGGCTATACATAAACACTACTCGTTGGAGGAATGGAAGAAGTTTGCTGGAGAGCATCCCAAAGTACTGGACAAAGTCGCCGTTTCAAGTGGTTCAGGTGACGCAGATTTTGGAAAGCTCAAGTCAATAATCGAGGCAGTGCCGCAAATCCAGATGATTTGCCTGGATGTCGCAAATGGTTACGCCGAGGCGTTTACCGAGTGTGTGAAGCGCGTCCGGCATCAGTTTCCAAAGCACATCATTTTAGCTGGCAATGTTGTCACTGGAGAGAGGGTCGAAGACCTGCTGCGCGCTGGAGCTGACGTGGTTAAAGTAGGTATCGGGCCCGGTTCCGTGTGCACTACACGTAAAATGGCTGGTATAGGCTACCCACAGCTAAGCGCCGTCATAGAGTGCGCCGAAGTGGCGCATGAACTCGGCGGCCACATCATCTCCGACGGGGGCTGCACTTGCCCAGGGGACGTGGCCAAGGCGTTCGGCGCCGGAGCCGACTTTGTCATGTTGGGTGGCATGTTGGCCGGACATGATCAAAGCGGCGGGGAAATCATCGAGGAAGATGGTAAAAAATTTAAATTGTTCTACGGTATGTCGTCGGCAACCGCGATGCGCAAGTACAATGACGGGGTAGCAGACTACCGTGCATCGGAAGGAAAGACGGTGAAGATGCCATACAAAGGTGACGTTGAGAGGACGATTAAAGAAATGCTGGGAGGTATCCGTAGCGCGTGCACTTATGCGGGGGCGACTAAGCTTGAAGAGTTGCCAGGCAGGACAACATTCATACGAGTCAATCGCCAGCTTAATGAGGTCTTTTCAAAACAGGAGGTGTAAAAATAAATTTGCTTGTATCACCAAATTGGTCATTGTCTAAAGGATATACAAAGAAATCGCCTGCATTTCGAAATTTGCAGGATTCTCAATACTAGCGTTTTGTGCCTTGGATAAAGTGATATTCATGATATACACGCATATATATATATATATATACATATATATACATATATATATATATATAAAAGGTCCTCTAATCTCATTGAGTCAAGTGTTATTATTCGAATAGGTAAGGTTATCTATGGTAACAGATGAGTAACGTCCTACATAACGCAGTCAGCTTCAAAAACTACTGCTAGTAATATAAATGAAAGGTTCGAATTTGATTATTAGCATTTTCGTTGCCTCGGTTGCTTTAGATGACTTTGAATGGCAGTTTAATCAGCAAATTCTGATAGCCGCTCAGATGCTATTTAAATATTTAAGCCTGAGTGCTGAAAATTTGGCAAGAATTGAGTCAATTCAGTATTACTAATGCAATGCACCGAGAAAATCGTGTTTATTTTTTATTTCATACGTTTTTGTAGACGGACTCTATCAGCTCCAGTTTAATAGAGGTGATCCCGTTTGGTGTGAAATGCTTAATTTTGTGAATCAAATTAAATATTTCAATCTAGTAAACGGAAAACGCAGTTACCATGTTTACCTTAAGTTTCAAGTGGACATTTATCGTCGCTTAATTGCGATATGATCATTATCATTTATTAGACATGCTTATCGCGTAGCACAATAAGAGTTATAAAAAAATGAACACGTGAGAATAAGCTGATCAAAGGCTTCAGTCATGATCGAGTACAACCAAGAGCATCTCATCGTAAGTGCTATTAGTTCCTTGGCTGATTTAAGTTGGGCTCGCTAGGAAGGCCAGCAAGGCAACATGGGCATTTTCCACATGGTGTCTCTCGCATGTATGACTGCATCGAGCACATACAAGCGAAGGCAGGCTCGTGGTGAACGCCTAGAAACGAATCACACAATGCGTCTGTTCGACCGATTTGAGCCCCTTCACATGTTATTAACTATTGCTTCGGTATTTAGAAAAAAAGGATGAATATTTACGAATTTTTTCTCCCAAGACGAGAGCATTTGGTTGTGGCAAAGTGGCTTCTGAGCTTTTCAATGAAGAGGGGGAGTGTCGGCAAGAAGAGACACGAATCTGTTGCGAGTCGCACGGTGCAAGAGAAGAACACGTTTAAGGTGCTTTCAGACCATTCGAGAGCTTGAGGTCTGCCTAGTTTAGGTTCTTCCAAATGACATCCGTATGCGGCCCTTGAAACGACTTTTAAATCGAACAGACGCAAAGCCGTTGAGATGAATAGGAAATAAATGTTCTCTATCGTCGCCACCAACAACAACGCCTTTCAACATCGCTTGATGATATTACTCAGGAAGCAGATTCCTCTAGTTTTTAGTAGTAGGCCTAGGTACGGCAATTTATGGACGTAGGCGAGCGAGTGGTTATCTTAGTTAAGCGGAGAATACATGTCCCCGACATCTGAACCTCATCGCCAACGTTTTTGTCCAATTGAAAGTTAGAGTTTGAGAGACGCAACATGCAGCTTGGCCAAGACCTGCTGAAGATGGAACCGACTGCAGCCATAGGTGGACCAGGTCGTGCGTATATATAATCAAATGACGTTTGCTTTGAATCAGGACTGGCAGGTCCTTGAGTACAACTGAGAACAATAGAGACCGGGGGTGTCTCCCTGTGTTACTCTTGTTGTCTCTGATAAGGAGGAAGCTACGCGACGCCATCGTTGATTCTGATTTTGTTCTTTTCTAGGATGGTTGCCAGCAGGCCTAGGATATTGGGGGATTCCCACTCGTGTCAAACTCTCTAACAAGGTGACTTGTAGGTGACAGTCAAAGGCCGCCTTGAAATCCAAAAACATTATGAACAACGGTTGCGAAGGCTTAGCCAAAAACCTCTTAATGTCGTCCAGCAGTTCCCAGCATGCTGTCATGGTGGAGCGATTACGTGTAAAGCCATGCTGTTCTCTCGGAATAACTTCTGTGGCCCTTAGGAATTGGGAAAACTTTTTTGCCAGAAGACACTACAGCAGCTTGTAGTAGGCACTTCTTGCCTCGCCAAGAGGTCGGCTACGTTAAGTCTCCGTACCGAGGTCCTGCACTGGAAATTCATTCTCCAGATGTTGTCACTTATCTTATCCCACACTGCTTGCACCGATAGTGTCACATAGTCACATTTTGACATAGTGCCACAAGCTCCTACCTAGCATATCCGCGAAGTGTTCTAGAAGTGTGGACGAGTTTATCAAACACTTTGCGGTAAAAGAGTCATTTGTATAGATGGCATTCCGTTTTCAGTAGGATCGTTTGGCGCTCTACGTATTTCCATCTTATCGCCGTATAGATTTTTCGAGAAGTAGTCCTGAAAAACGTTGCGAGGAGCCTCCTTTTTGATTACACGAAGGCAAGGGCTCTGCCACAGATGTGCGTTCTCTTAGCGAGAAAACAAGAAGTATTGCAACACAGTCGATTACATTGGTTAATGCAAGCAAGGAGTGTGGAGGAATGCAGGATGTCAACGAGATGTTGTGCGCATCTTTCGATATCGATGTTGTGCGGAACAGTGAGCACTTCGTGTGCGCGACAGATTCGCCAAAGGCGTCCCGGGAACCCAGTCGTTGATCGAGGATGTCATATGGTATTGCATGTCAGATAATCCAGCATCTCGTTGGTATAGGACAGGTATATTCCTGTTGAAATTTATACAAGACAGCCATGTTACTGGCAGTATGGAAAGGATCTCAGCAATGCGTCATATCTACACCAAATATGAGTCACAACTCCACCATGAGCTTTGCCGCACCGGACGTTTTCGCCGGCCCGCCGAAAAGAATTCGCAGATCCTGTGATACATGATAGTTGTACCGTCTCAGTGTCTGTGTGTTTCTTCCGTGTTCACGAAAAATAACAGCTTGAGACTGGATCAGACCGAGATGTCAAAGTTTGAAATTCTCATATATATATATATATATATATATAAATATATATCCGTCTATTTGATATTCGGGGTATACTTTTCTCTGCGGCAACCTATTTGAAATTTTAGATATGCCTATACGACGTGCGTGACATGGTTGGCCGCTAGGCTGTGAATTTTAGAAAGATCTTAAATTGGAACCTTGTGCTGCTTCTCCTAGTAGTTTTCATGGTTTCTCTGCAAGAATACCAATTTGAGTTTATAGATCTATATCCCAATTTGTCGTTGCGGCCAGGATATCTAAGGAAAATCGCTGAAATTGTAGATTAGTGGGAAAGGTTACACCAGGAGTTTGACTATTTATGGAGCAAGTATTGTCTAAATATTTTATACTCTTTTTTGTAAACCCGATGTCTCATAATTTTGTTTCTAATGTACGTAATACCCGCTTGAATTTTTTAAAATTAGAGTACGGTATACCCAATGTTCGATCGCTCTTTCACTTGCATCGGGACCAATTCCAGACAAAATACTAAAAACAATCATTGATTTGTTAGACCATATCAATACTGTAAAAGATCATATCAACACTTTCATTCTAGGTTCAGTTAGAAGTAGCCATACATGTCTTAAAAGAATCGTTACTAAAATACTGCAATGCTTAATACATGAAAAAGCCACTATATGGTCACAAAACAGATCCATGGATAATACGCTAGCTTGTGGTGCCTAAACATGAGATTAGGCCGCCTTAAAAACACAATTAAAACTTGGATAAGTCTTCTTGCTAGACAATGCGTCAACGACACACGTCCTAAAAGGGGTCCTAAGAGAGTCTGATTATTTCTCTCAGTAATCTTTGTTTTTTGACTTAACCTGCATGAATTCAAACGTGACCAGCCCTCAAACCTCAAGTATAAATACGTAGTCATACTTTTACTTTTTGCATCGAAAACTAGTACTTTCCACTGTAGTTTTAATAGAATTTTACTTCTTTCTATGGCTTTTACCACAAATCTGCGGTGAGAATCAGAGGAAGTGTACACTTCGAATACGCTAGCGAAACAGTAATATTCGGTTTCATGTATTACGTAACCTTATACATCTATCCCTAGTCCGGAGGACAAGGTGAGTCTTGGCAAGTGTTCGCGCGACTGTTACATATATCAATATGAATAATATCCTACGAATTTATAATGTCTATTGATCAGTATATGAATGCTATTCTACAAGAACGGACGGTTCTCTATTGGTTTGACTTAGATGCTTTATACAGAAATGTATGCAACAGCAAGGTGAACATTTTTATTGATGCCAACGTAGTTGATACCAGGTACAATGAAGGACAACTATTTGGGTTGTATGAGGTTTATTACATACATATTTACAATTGTTAATAATTTGCATTTATTCTTATTCTTAATACATTTTTTAATGGTTGCTGTTGACTAAATATATTACGGTAGCGTTAACACTCACTGTCGCCCTGAGTGACTAACGTGGCTATTTCGGTATTCTCGTAAGTTTTGTCTGCCCGGGAATAGTCAGATGGGTCGATATCAACCGTTGTTGCCATGCCATGAAGTTCTCTATCAAGCTTCTTTTGTGACAAACGCTTGATTATATCCGAGGGCTGAGTGTTCTTTCGCTACGGTGAGAACGAGGAAAAGGAATTTTACCTTATAGGCACCTTATACGTTGAATAGTTGAATACGTGAAATTTTATGAAAAAAATTTCAGTTGTTAGACAGAAACGAATATACTAGTCGTAGATATCTATGTGTCGAGAGATTCAGTAGTCCAAAACTGGTTCTGTGAAAATTCTGACAACTAAGTTGCCACCTATAAAACCGTATTCATCTGTTAGATCAGCCCTACGGCACAATTCAGAAATGTAATAAAAGCATCGTTTTTGAGAATGTTGCTGTTTAAAATCCGCAAACCTTTGCACGAGTAGTAAGGTGATGTTCGTCTTCACTCTCACTCGATAGTTCATCTCCTTCCCTACCGTGTTCTTCAATCGGGATTCTGGCATCTTTCATTTTCATCGTATTAATTCGCTTTCGAGGCGTTTCTGGCGTTGAAACCTCGTCATCAGTCGAGATGTCCTCTTGAAATCGTGAATCCGCAAATACAGAAGTTTCCCACACATATTGGATTTACGTTGTCGTCTCAAAGAAGCGAGCTGCTTCATTCAAAACAGCGATAGCTCCCACAGTAAAGAACATTTGGCTATATGTCTGATGCTAATAAATATTAATAAGGTATTCCGAGACACCAATAGAACCTAAATTATTTTGGTGGAACTGTTAAGGTTAATAAGGCAGTAAGAACTATATCTTGAACGCATGCGTACTTTAAAGCATAAGGTTAAAGAAATTGAATTACGTTCTTACCATCGTCTTCTGGTATGACAATTGTCAGTGGTAGCGGAGGCTCTTTCTTTTTTGGTTTGGCTTCTGGCTTTACGGTAATCATTGTTGTCATCTCATTTATGGCTTCGCGTAGCGTGTTTGCCTCCTGCGCCTCGTCTGCCTGAGAAAAGTGTACTTCTGCACTTCCGTTTCGACTGATGTCACCTGAAATGTTCTGACCACGTTTAGCCTCTGTTTGAAATCTGTTTTCATTAGTAGTCAGGTGACTTCTTTTGGCCTCCATACTGTCCTTCTGTGCCTGGCCTTGCCAAAGTTCATGGGTCGCAGCTGTAAAATCACCCGCTTCGATACTACGAAGCCTTTTAACTAGTTCTTGCGCATCCAGTGCGTCCAATGGCTGCATTATGGAGTCCTTTCGCGGACTCAATCGTTGTGGTGTGGCAGCTTGGCTGGTCGGCTGGCTTGAGGCAGTACTCGCGGACAGGCTGGGCAAAATCGAATCTGATTGTGCGGAGTTAGAGCGAGACAAGACAAGGTTTTCTCCTGTATGGTAAAGAATAAGAATGTTTAAAATATCGTTAGGCTTTTATCACTAAGTTTTTTTATCTAGTTGAGAAAGAACGCGTGTCTAACAGCATTTTTCTTCTCGCAAAAGTGAAACTCGAGGGTACAAAATAGTTCAGTCAAGAGTATCTGACAGCATTTTACCTTTTTGCCGCGTCCCCCGTAAGCTCGTGCTCCGTATTGCGGCTATGGTTTAGCTACAATTTCGTCATATTTTTTAACCAATTAACAGCTATCTATGCGTTCTTCATCCAAGTACTAAATATCAATTGTTGTCAATTACCGTCATGTCGTCTGGTGCGCAGTTCTTTGAAAAGCCGACGATATCTGGGTCGACGGGTCAGCAGCTCCTGGTGCTTACCCTGATCGATGACCCTGCCCTGTTGAAGCAACCATACCTGGTCGCATTTTTCGGCCGTCATAAGCAGTGGAGATATAGTAATGCATGTCCGATCCTTGCGGGCACCTTCTAGTGCACAAATCACCAACTGGACCATATGAGGACATGAACGTTAACGTCTCATGAATGCCTTTCTCCGTAAGACAAGCACCTTGTAGTTTGGTAGCTGCGCACCACTTTATTCTACGAAGAATAATATAAACTTGAAATTTCTAAATTTTGAATAAAATAATTAGAAATAACCATAGAATATATTCATCATTGAAGAGGTACAGCGTTACAATCTCGGGTGACTAGTTCAACTCGTTCTAGTGTACAGATTCTCAATTCGTAAATCTTCAATTAAATTGTTATATACCACTGTACATGCCTTGACTTGTTCTTCGGATAGTTCATCCCAGCCAGACTGGTCGACCAGCAGAATTTTCGGCGCACGTAATAGTGCTCTCGCGATAGACAATAGAACCTGGGCAACGCAAATGGGTCAGTAACAGGTAAAATGACTAGGTAGGCATTTCCTAATCCCCTCAATTGCGAGTAGTGGACATGGTGCAAGGCACACCAAATGAGACATCCCTTTCTCTTTTGCGAACAAGTAAAAGGCATATTAAGCGCATTACATACGGTGCATTCACTTACGAGTTTTTCGATATGTTTTGGGATCGAGTTAAACACTACAACCTATACACAATAACGTGCACTGTCTTTTTCTAAAATATTTGTTAATATGAAAATGTCTTCCATATATTGCATGACAGATAAAATTGTAAGCACACGCCTGTGTCGTCTTTAAGATACGAGCGGTACCTTTTGAGTAGGGCCAATCGGCTCCCCTTGAGTTCCACTTGACCCTAATATCGTCTGATAGCCTTGGGGCAGCTTCATAATAAAGTCGTGCACCCGACTACGTTGACACGCTGTGATGACCTGTTCAGGGACAGATATGTAACCAACATTGACGTTTTAAAGTCAGTTTCGAGAGAACTACTGCTCATTTTCACGGTTACGATAAATGAGGAATTATCTAAAATGCGTCCACTTAGGAATGAAAATTGTAAATAATAAATACAGGTAATTTTTTACCCTAAATGAAACCTATGAAGTTGCTAGCTGAAAGCATGTTGACATTTTCCAAGAATCAATTGAGTAAAAATTATAGTACAATTAACCAAACAGAGAACACTATTATTCGTACCATTTGATTTGTAACCTGCTTCCTGCTCTGGCCATAGGCCACGTTAGCCCAGATTGTGTCGAGAAAGAAGTGCGGTTCTAAATTCACAATCCCCATCTGTTGCCTCACCCACGCCACATCGAAACACTGCATTGGCTTTTTATCCAACAGCTATTAAAAAAAAATAGCATATATTTAGTATTGTGAGGCACAAGTTCATTGAAAGCGTGGTACAAGTATTTCGGTCTTCACCAAATAAAAACAGAAGTTAACAAGATATTTCGTTACTTTTTATAGTGCTGTGACGTATCATATGCATTTCTATCGTTACCACGTACTGCGGTCGTCTTTACAAATGGACCTAAAACAAAAGGCACAAAAAATGATGGACTCGACAACTTCAAAAAAAGGAGCGCCAATATGCTCACAATTTCTCCTCCTGTAGGTTTGTCAAAGAGCTGAAGAAGTTCCAGACATGCTCTTTTTCCACTGCCGGGCTCTCCAGCTAGAGCGATAAGCTGTCCAGGAGCCACCTCAAAGGAAACTGCACGTAGGACCATTTGGTCCTGTGTATAGATATATGTACACGACGAGTAACGAAAGTCTACCGAATGAAAGGATACAACGCCATCGCACACCTCCTGTGGAACAACACATATACGTTAACGGATAACATAGTGATCTTGCCACATCCACAAGCGAACGTATTGTGTTTACTTGTAATCTTACAGCATAAGCTATTTATGCTAAACCTTTTACCTTGGTATCATCTACGAATTTCCTGTTAGTCCCATAGAAATTTCGAAGTCCCTTTTTAAGCGCAAATACAAACGCGGCCCCATGGCGCGCTTGCGAGAAGTTCGGAGCAAACACGGCAAGTGACTGTGCGAGTAAGAGCACCCCAAAGATGATGCTTTCGGTAAGTTTGAACACCTAAGAGAACGCAGACGTTATTAAAATAGCAGTTGCCTCCTATAACGTTATTTACTAGGATTATATACTAATCAAATACCAGGAATACTTTTTCGTCGATTTTTAATCATTGTGCCATGGTAACAAATGTCGTGTGGTAGTCTAAATTTTTTACAGGCAACCATTTGCATGACTTAGCTGCTAATATGCCAATTTTATAATGCAGAAGCTCTGAGAATCTCTAGTATCTATGTTATCGTTAAATTAGTCTTAAACTTCTATACAAACAACATTTTCTGATTCACCAGAAAAAATTTGTTTTCAAAAAACTCGATCGTCCTGTATTATAAAAATAAAAAGTGCTCAAGAGAATTAAAATTTCGTATTTGGTAATAATGTCATTAACCTTTAATCATAACACTGGGAACGCATATTGAAATTACGTTCTTGCAAGGTTGAATGTACGTAACACGCAAGTAGTACACGCTCAGCTAAATGGAACATAATACAGAAAAGGATAGTTATCTACCTCTGTGAAATCGCTCAGTTGCTGCGAGTTTATAGAGTGACAAGCGATGTAAAAAATGGCGGTGTAACTTAAAAGGGGAACCGCTTGAGATACCGCGTACAGAAGGCCATTACGAAGACTGCGAGTTAACCTGTAAAAATGCAAAAAGATCTAGTCATAGCTTGCGCCAACCTATTTAAAGTTCAGCTAAGTACTAGTCGCAACATCAGTCGAATGTTATGAAATCTATAGCTGATGTCTATAGATGACCAGGAAGGCTCCTGACAAATACCTTTTCAAGTGAATTAGCTCTTTGAGTATATATTAAAATTCATTTTATGAAGGCTCCTGACAAATACCTTTTCAAGTGAATTAGCTCTTTGAGTATATACTAAAATTTATTTTAATTTATGTCAACAAAAGATCGACAAGCGAAAGATAAACGGGTGTCCAGTATTTAAATTTACCTCTCTAGTCGCTTACCCTATGTTGGATGTTCCTGTTACGGCGACAGCATACGCGGCAGAAAATACTTGCTCTTGATGCAATGATTTGACGGTGCTCAACTTGTTGATAATGTCTAGTGCCAGATGGCGACTTTTGTCGTCTTGATCTATTCTTAAGTAAATTCAAAAGAAAACTGCCAGTTAAATTATTCAATCTAATTCATCAAAATGTTTTGTCTTCATAGTGATTGGGGCTATATACATTTAGAAATACATTTAACATCTGTGATGTTTGACGGGATGGTCGTCAGATATTCTTATTGTATGGCTAATTATACGATGGTGTACAAGTTCGATCAGGTCACTAGTGTGAAATTCTGTAACATTTCTAAGCCTACCCTATACTCACGTACACATTCACAATAGTTGTAAAACGAATTCTGGGTACGTTTATTTTAAGGGAGTTGGCTAAACTAGTGTTGCTGCTGACTCAGCATTCGACTAGCGAAATACAAGAGTAGAAGTCGTTGTGTCTACGTGGATTTAAAAATCAAACAGGACTCGACCTCGTCGGGTTTGTGAGCCGAGTACGTAGTGCTCAAAGAACACAGCGAACAAAATCGCGGGTGCGAACGACAAAGCACACAATCCAAGACGCCAATAAAAGCAGGAAGCTAAGGCGAGCCAGCATATCAATGATGAACTGCCCTGAAATAGCAGCGTCAGCAAAGGCCCAATCAACTGCCCAAAATAGATAAACAAATATTTATAAACAAGTTAGGCTCATTAGCAATCTAAAAGATGGGTGTATTGCAAAGCTATATTGGGTTTAAAATGGCTACCTATTTGCGAATTGTTACCCGGTTTGGGTTGGTGATAATGTGCCTAATGTAACCCGAAGAGACAGCATAGCTTCTTATCTTGCCATTACGAAAAGATGCTGTTAACACGTATTTAGTTATTTACTAAAGATTACGTATGTACTAGAATTGTTGATATCTGCATGTCATAGTGATGATATTTATATCTAAACCCGAGTTGCTTGCAGTCTAAATGATCGTCAAAGTATTGAACGAACTGCATTCATTTTCTATTACTTAATGTGAACTAGAATGCAGTGCATTTTTACAAAACATCTTCTTGCTGGCAATAAAAAAGATCAGTTCTTACTTACAAGCTTAACTTGACTAACGTCATTAAGGATAATCCGTATAACATCTGTGACCTCATTTTTTGGATTATCAAACCAGGCCATTGGCTGACGAAGGACGCTTTCATAGGCGGTTTTCAGCAGCTGACTACCAACGCGCTCACCGACGAGCGTGAACGCCCTGAGAAAAAATAATATGACAGCTTGAGATAAGTGACATTAAAAACTTCCAATTTTGCAAGCAAGAATCGAGGGCGTTACTAACACTAACATAGAAGATAGTCATAGAAGATACAAGAAAAGCATCCAAGCTCAGAAGAGTAGGAATTGTCATTTCACTCTTTTCGAGCATGAATTAAGGAACCTTTGTGTTAACGAAAAATAAACAAAATTAAACGTGGCCTTTCTTTAGCATATTAACCATTTTATTCATTGCGCGACAAAGAAAGGGCCAGCATAGTTTAAAGGATGCATTAGACGCTATGCTCTTAGTGCCACGTGATCAATGTTTATGTTAGCTGAATAGGGTAGACACCGGAGTAATTTAAACCATTTTTGTGTTTTCTCATTTGAAGACACGTGCTTAATGATTCACCGTTATCCGAATAGAACTGTTATGTGGCGCCACAGTGATCGAGGTTTTCAGTTAAAGTAATAGCGAAGCATCTGTATTTATTTCGGCACGTGTTTTTTCTGCGAACGTTTATCGAATAAAAGAGAAATGCCAGCTGCATCCAAAGCATCCCTATGGCACAATTAATGCTACAGTGCTTACAGTGGCGCGGCAAAATTGTCTCATACAGATAGTAACTGCAGTGTAAAAGCCTCTGACCGAAGCGAACGGAAATATTTTTAAATTGCTATTCATTGTGTTTTAAATGTTCGCTAGCGTAGTGAATTTTATAACTTGAGTATGCGCAATGTTATACAATGTGTTGAATGCTATCACTTACCAGCTATGAAAGAATGCAACAACTGATGTGACTAAGCCAAGGACAACGAGGTGAGCGCATTGTGTAAGAAGGAATGATTTAAGTATGGGTTTATCATGCAGGAGTAAAAATGACGCGAGCATGTCACCAAATACGACCCCGTACAGTGATAAGGAGACTCCAGATAGCGCCGCGAATATACAACCCACCGATACCTGGAAAAAGCACAGATTGATATATATTATTTAAGCATTTCAGATGGGGAGATTTCGTTTGTGATGATCTTTTTTGCTCTCTAATTCGAGTAAAATCATTAACAAAATTACCTATTCAGGCGAACAAGTTGTGCTTAGTGTGTTCATTATCCAGTAGGTGCCTAATATTAAACAAAAATGCTCGAACTTCTTTTACACTTTATTTCAAATAATCGCTTAACAAATACAATAATACAACGTTTATGGATTCAATTCTACATGTGATATATCCCCTGATCGAGAAGGATTCATAAGGTGACGTGAAATTAAATGTAAATGCAAACATATCTTGGTAAGGAGTCGCTGGTAGAGGTTACA
Source organism: Tropilaelaps mercedesae (assembly GCA_002081605.1). Lineage (NCBI taxonomy): Eukaryota > Metazoa > Arthropoda > Arachnida > Mesostigmata > Laelapidae > Tropilaelaps > Tropilaelaps mercedesae. The sequence goes on from MNPL01001852.1 coordinate 57,443, forward strand.
GCCTAACACAGCCAATATTAAAAAATTTTATTTATTTACCATAAGTATATGCTCCTTGAGCAACGAGATAAGTTCTCGGTTGGAATAGCTCGCTTTAAGATGCGCTTCATTGTTAAAGCCTTCATTATGTTCACTTGAAGGGTCTTGCTCAAGCAGTGACGATACCTGTCGGTCTAAGATGCTACCTCCGGGCGGGAGCACTTCACCTACATGTCTCAACCATACATATTTGGTTTTTAATTATGATTCGTTGGTCATAAATATATAACGCACTCGCGTTTTCATGATGTTTAGCGTGACAAACCATATGAAAACTAAAAAACCAAAAGCACTGCAGTTTCTCTTTACGACTCGAATAAATGGAACTACGTAAATACACCATCCTGCGATTTTTAGTTATTTCACCTGTGAACTCACCAAGTGGGGAAAGACCCAACTCCTTCATCTCGTGGAGTTCTTTCTTGAGGTGCTGGGCAAATATCTTCTTGTTGGTTACCAGCTCCGAATAGCTGCCCTCTTCAACCACCTGCATGCAAAATATTCGCAAGCTGTGCTTCATGTGAAGTATATCGCGCTCTTTTTATTCTTTTGGGCATTTGAATATTGAATAGCCAGCAAAGTATCTATGCTATGATTTTATTGTGTTAGATGTGTACGCATGCAGCTATTACGTATAAATATGAACCGCATTTATCTACTGCACGCCAATTACCTTTCCTTCTTCAAGAACAATAATCCTCTCGTGGTCTCTTAGCTTAAATGCTTTATTTGAAATCAGGATTGAGGTCCGGCCTTCCATCGCCTGTAAAATATAGAAAAGTGGTTTCTTTATATTAGTATATTGTCAAATATTTTACACGTACAATTTGTTTACACTGCCTCAAAGTGCATTCTGAGATCGATTGAATATATTTTCAACGTTTTGATTCACTTGAATGGTTCGACACAGCTCTGCGCATTTAAAATGCAAATTAGAGTAAATAGTTTTCCCGAATATTTGCACAGGTAAATCTTTTCGTGTCCTACAACAGATTGGTTAAAAAATGTCACCAAAGGTGATTAAAGTTAATTTCACAATGGAGAGTTTCTTTGAGTAGCAGATATATCATCGAGGTCTAAGATTTTCTGACACATATATAACTTACGTTTTCCATAGCATGTATCACCATCGCGGCAGCATCGCCCCGAAGATTATGTCCGGGGTTTTCTAGAACTAGAATTGAGGCGTTCCGAGCTATGGCACGAGCCACGCAAAGCAGCTGACGTTGACCTAAAGAGAGTGGAGCTCCGCATGGCGACAAAACCGTGTCGTACTTCTTCGGCAGCTGTAAATTCGATTCAATCAATACGTTGGATTTTTAGTGAGAAAAATACGTTGTCCAAATCTATTACAGATATAGTTGTAGATACAACATGAAAATAAAGTTCACGGGACCGAATAAAAATCTGCCACATATTCCTGACGCTCCTTCATTGAATTCATTTGTTTTTGTTTCATTAATCAAAACACAAATAACTAACCACAATGTATAGATGTGTAGGTATGCTAACCTTGAGAATAAATTTGTGTGCTTGAGCGGCAATGGCAGCATATTCGATGTCGCTTTGTTGCATAAACGGATTCCCGTAGCGGATATTATCAGCAATGGTAGCTGCAAATAGGACAGGAACGGCGCGCACAACGGCCAATCGTGCCCGAAGCCAACCCACATTATACGATCGAATGTCCTTCCCATCCACGAATAACTGGCCTGTTTTTATTGATTGGCACATCGCACAAGTCGTATACAACGCTGTTTATCCTTATGTGATATAAATTATAACAGCTCCAGGAGTAACAACGGTAAATTAATACCGGTATGATCATAAGTGTATAGTAATTTCAAGTGAATACAAACCATAAGATGGGTCGGAAAATCTGAGTAACATGTCAGCAATGGCATGGGGTTGGCCCTTCTCCCATGAAGCGTCATACAACGAGAGACGCTGACCAGCAGACAATGTAAAAGAAACAGTTCGTAAGGGCGTAGCGGGATGAGGACTAGACACAGAGTCGAACGTAACCTCGCCGGCGCACTCTAAACTAACATCACCTGAAGACACGAATGAACAACCGCTTTAATCTGGTGAGATCCATAAAACACGGACAGGTATTATACGTTTATTTCATACCGTATCCGTAAACCAAAAGGCAATGTTATAGTGATACTAACAAATCCTAGTGCACGAATGAGCTCATCTGGTACTCTTATTAGACAATTATATGCAATTTAAATAAAAACTCGGTCTTCACTGATGGAAGGATGAATGTGCTAACATTTTTTTTAAGAGGGTTAGAGCCGCGTCTCTAACACTTTTACTGACCGTTTAATCGTACGGCTAGAATGAACTTTATAAATATATCCACTTGTTTGAGCCCTGTAAAGTGCCAAAAATCAAATTTCGAAGTTTTTCGAGGCTATCAATATACACTAGCATATCAAACATATGACATATGCAAATAATGTGAACAAAATAAAGTGACTATTGGAATTTTCGTAGGGCAGAATACCTCTGTCGGATTCATCGCGAAGCGCAACTTCGTCTGCAAGGCTAAAGATCCGTTTAGCTGCGGCACGGGCCCTCCGAAAAGTCCCACCATAGCTCACCTAAATACAGACCTCTTCCTAATTAACCTAAATGCCAAAACAAGGAGAACTATCGTCTTCCCCTTTCTATAAATGCCCAAAGCTATAGGCCATAGGTTTACTTATTTTGTTAAACATAATGTTAAATGGATGACCGCGTAGTGTCTGGTAGGTGTATTAATATATATATATATATATATATATATATATCTGCGCTCATATGTAAATGAACCACGGGAACCAATTACGCAAATAATAAACGCATCTATGATTCCATAATTACAAATTTAATGAGTTCTAGGTTTAAAATATGCAATAGTTACTGCACTATTTAAGAATATTAAGTTATGTACCAGTTTCGCAGCACTTAACAGTGCCAGCGCAAGATTAAAGATGGGACAGAGCACATGAGAAGGCAGCATGGACTCTCGATCTGCGAGCAGCTGGTTACCCAGGCCATACCAAAAGGCGAGCGCATAACAGGCGTATAAGAAGAACCAAATGAGAGAAGAGGAGGCACTCAGCCAGACCAACTTGTGGTAAGCATGTCGTTGACTGCCATCCAAACGCCGACTGAATCTGCATTTGTAAGGAAAGGTTTAACACAAAAAGGCTTTGACAGTCTACAGCTTGCCGTAGCCACGGTACAACTGATAATTTACTTTGAGGCAAACATTGTCCCTAAAGTCTACTTCATATTTTTGCAAATCTAATCATGTATGTATTTGATTCACAAATATATTGACTCATTTACTATTTATTTCCTTATTTCAACTGCTTCATTGAGCTCTGTCGCAGGGCAAAGGATATTTAGTTTAGTTTGTTTTAGCGTCTTTCCAAAAGGTTATTTTTTTGGAGTTATTTCTCATACTCGTCATGCGTGCTTTATGAACAACGAGAAATATAAGTATTATGTAAAATTTTCTATAAAATTTTTCTTTGCAGTTAGCAAATGTGGTAGGTATGCGTATATATATGAATATATATTTTTTCGATGGTGCTTTGGTGCAACACGCTCGAAAGCAAGTACTATTTCGGTTCAATTTTCGCGCCGCATATATTGTCGCAATGACATTCGGACACACAGAGTCCTTACTTAAGCACTTCCTTATCCTCTGTTCCGAAGGCAACCACAGCCCGAATATTATGGATGGCTTCGCTGGCTGTGAAAGCCGCTATCTGTAATTGATCGCCTTCTTTGCGCTGGTGCAATGAAACACGCTGACCGATGAACATTACAAGCAACAGGAATATCTGTAACAAAAGACCAGGACGTAATCAATACCTAGTCTTAGATATAGTGCAATGGGCTGGACGCAGTAATTGAATGCGTTGTCTACTGTGTTTTTGTAAAAAATAATTATGTTGATCGCAGCATTGATTATTGGTACTGCTTTATGATTTTTTGTATCCATGATTTATACGCACCGGCAGCGGACTGAGCATGAGTAGAAAAAGGGCCCAGTTAGTGGCAAAAGCGGTAAGAGTACAGACGATAAGAGTGCACGAGTTTGACATAAACAGGCCCAGTCTACTTCCTAGACCCTCTTCGATTCGATCCAAATCCCTGCAAAAAGATTCATCTTGTTTTCGAATCATAAAAGTCGGTTGACCAAATTTTGAGTATGCGAATGCTTTATCACTATAACAACACTGCTTTGGAATAAGGCTAATTTTTGCTTTCGTATAAGCATGTAGACGCATGACTTTGCATCGCTGAGTCCTCTTCGTAATAGGACATGCGTAGGCAAGATGTGCGTAGTTAATAAAAATAGAGAGGGGTAAAATAATAAGTGAGATTGGCCTTTGTTTGTAATTATATGACTATTCATCGATATAAGTTTACCAATAGCTGGAACAACATATTACTTACATAAGAGGTATAAGCCAGAATTATTCGCGTGACGTTTGTTGTGTTATTCTTAATATTACCTTTGGCAGCAATATATACTATTTTTTGCCGATATTCTAATCGTACCTTTAATTTGGCTTCTCACAAACGGAGCATGCATTTGCGGCTCTCAGTTGCTTCATTTCTTTCATGGGATTAAAGAAGGAAGCAGAAGAGTGGAAAAACGATAACCATGAGTCACATGAATAATTCATACTGAATAATGAGGTTAATTAAAATATAAGGAACAGACATATGAATTAAGGGTGTTAAGCAGTATTGTGTCGTTGCATTTTAAGCTCATGGCAAATTTACTATTAAGAAGATATTAAGTTAAATGAATGGCAGCCATGATCCAGCTAAAAGATGCAATGAAACCAAGAAACTGTAATGGATTTTTATACCCTACTGAGGTAATATACAAAAAAATTTTCCGCTTTTTCATCGAATCACGTATTTGCTCTTATATGGCCTACGCACAATTTACAATTCTCTTAAACTAACTCCCGATACATTTATATTATACCACTAGAACTTCGCAAACTAACTCAAGTCGGGCTCGAACGTAGGCTTCGTCGACGTTGGCCTGAATCCACTTCTGTTCCTGATGCATAACACTTTCCATGAAGATCAGACGGATACGAAATGCCTGTTTAGCACCTGCGCGACTCAGAAGCACTTCTAGAAGTCCATTAAAAACGAATAGCCCAAATACACAACTGGAAAATGACACACATACAACAGGTGACAGCAGAATAAGGTACATATGTAAGGATAAAACGACCTTAAAATGTAACTTTGTGTCTACGTTTTTCTAAAAGTAAAGCCGGGTCTGCTATTCGCTACAGGCAATATCTGCCGGTTCCCCTTTTTCTCACAGATTCTACTTTAAAACGATGGATCACAATCTACACGGCTATTTCATCGTACGAGTATGCATATGGTTCGAATTTAAACGTCTCAAATAAATCTGGACGAGATGTCGCGACACATAGCTCGGGTCACATGAACGAATAAATTTAATAAACATGGACATAGCAATACATGTAGAGCCTGTTACTAAGATTAATGTCTGTTAATGCTAGCATGCCTTTTGCTGAGCTTTAGATTAACGCAAACTTATATGCGTTTGGATATATGCTGTATTTCATTAGGGTAAATCGTGCAATGCTCACCATTATTACCATGGTTTAACTAAAGCTCACTACAATTATTTATTTTCAATTAAAAACGCAAGTCACCGCTCAGTCAAAGTACCGTGCTTCTAAGAAGAGCATTTATGTTGAAACGAAATGAAACATTTATGCTTCATTTTATCATCTGAACTATTCTATGTTCGCAAGCTGCCACTGCTCACCGATAAACATGTCATGCGTATAGTTTCAAATAGTCTCTTAATCGAAATGAGGAAGTTATAAATACCTACGAAATCAGTTAAACCTACGTGTATTTATACCTTCTAATTTCGTCTATACTAGTCAACGTTAGGCTTACCCGACCAAGCAATAGATGAGAAATATCGACCGGTTCCAGAAGTCCCCGATAAGGTGCTCCCCACTTCAAGTACAATGCGCAAGATCAGCGTTAGCCAATCTATCCTTCAATACTTACGTTTGTTTTTTTAATGAGGTTAAAAAAGCAGCATGTTCTCATCCTACTACGGCTTGTTAAGATACAAAAAGTTCCGAATGTCTGAAATAGGTCATGTAACTTCTATAGATATGTTTATATTGCAAGTCGTTTTTTTTTCTGAGTTCCTTAAAGTATAGTAGAGCTCAACGAGGTATTCCTTCACATACTCCTACTGTATTGTGAAAATTTCTACCTTTTTAATACGACAAGAAAAAGCTTAGTACTTACAAAGGCGAGTCCTCAAGCAACTCCTGCCATGGAATCTGAGTTTCATTGACCCTAGGATAGGAATAGTGGTACCATCAGTTTGATTTTTAAATGTATACATACGTTCCGTAATTAGCATGTATTCCTTATTGCAGTGTTTGACACGAAAACCGTGAAATATATATATATATATATATATATGATTTAAGTTTGGATTCAAAATCAACCATTATTTTTGTGCAGTATACTCATGTACAAATAGTCAGTTTGCCGACAATGGCCTTGCTTCCCCTAGATCTATTTTAAACGTTTCGTTAACGCTCAAATAAAATGCTGCTTCTCTATATCTTCACCCTCACAATCGCTATGTCTGGAACTATGGTAGTGCATAAAGATTCCCACTCCCCGCGAAGCATGGCTCAATACAAAGAGCACACGCGGTTCTTGGTGAACGTTGTATTAGCTGCGTCGTCCGCAGTTCACCATTTCAGTAGTTCACCAAGCCCCTGATGATGGTGCTGATGATGTCAGTGGTGGTAATAATAATAGTAATAATTATCGCTAGTTAATCGGCCGATAATAGCATCTTTTAGTCCTCAGAGCCTAAACAACTCGATGCAATCACTGCTGACAGTATTACTTATATTGCAGAAAATTACGATTTTTTACGACACACATTTGAATGGTCTACTTGTCTTTTTTGTTTTTTTTTAGCGAATAAAGTTTTGGCTTTCGTAAGCGCATGTTCACGCAGCTTTTGCCAGTGCAATGGGTTGAACAAATGATGGGCCAATGATAATGAAATGGTCTGTGACGTTTCGTCTGATTAAGGAAATAAAGCCTTGAGCAAGGAGCAGGAAGTGTCAGCAATTCTGTGCCTACTGTGCATTTATATTGGCTACCTAGGCATCTGTTTACACGGCGGGAAATGGATCAACGACGCTCGATTATTAAACAAAGACACATCTTAACTAGGCCCAATGCTATTTTGAAGTTTTTTCCTATATGATGATGTAAGGTACTCTAGACAGACGGAATTACAACATGATATTTTATTTTTTAATTGGCTGAACTATTTTGTATGAAAACATTATGCTATATGTATTGCCTATAACTTAATTCTCCGTGTATCGAGGATGTCCAAAAAATAACAGCGATTTTTAAAACATCTATGGAATCACATGTACTTGAAATGTTTTCACTCTCATTTGTTGAACAACCAACGTTGTACAACTTCGTATGGCATATATTTTTTGCTAATTGCCATTACTTTTGATATTTATATTTTTAATTCAACTTTAAAATAACTTAAAAACGAATTGAAGTATTTTACTCGAATTTAGTTTAAAATTAGAGTGAGGCAAGTAAGGGTCACTATAAAAAGTTCCATGTACTCGTTGAATGTATGTAAAAACACGTTTTTTAAGAGTATTTAAACTTTTTTTACTGGTTTTGATGTAAATGATAACTGACTTTAAAATTTTTATCTTCTGAGGCCCACTTTGATCGAAATGCAGGATCGAAATGGAGTCGTAAATAAACTAAATTCATGCTTTTTTGCTGTACGTATAGTGTATAGAACAACTGTTTGGTAAGCGCGGGCAGTCGCAATTTCAATTTACAATTGTGACATAAAATACATTCCTATCCTTAAGTTATATTTATCTAAATTTTAATTGTAATTAACTTAACATGCAAGTTGCAGAATACTTAAAATAAACCTCGAGATTATAGGACAGAAGAACCATATAGGTTGCTATAAACAAAATTTCGAAGTGACATATTTGTTTTTGAATGACAAAAGCGGGGTCAATACCTATTGGACGGCAGAAATCAATACAGACCTTGGGGTGCATATGAGCCCTCTCTCTGTTTCCTTTACCCACATTTAATTTTAATTACTTTTTCACTCGGCTTCACAATACCACTTTTGCAATATTACTACAACTTAGGTACTCGCGCATAGACGAATGGTACAGAAATAAAACATATTTCACTTACTATTACATATTTCTGATGTTTTCATTACTTAGACACATTTAAGGAACTTCATAAAGACATGCGCGAATGGCCGCTGACAGCCAATCAGTAAACCACAGCTCGGCCACAAACTGTTGCATGTCTTATATTTACGCCTCCACTAAGATTATTGCGGGCCTTATAAGAACAAAATTCTCAAGCCAATCGTCATTCATGTCCATACCAGTGAAAATTATTATATCTCCTACAAAACGTGTTTCAAATGTAAAATTTTTCAAATATAAAACTAAAAAAACTTATGACAAATCACACCAACTATTTGTAAAATAAAACTGTAGAACTTTAACTTTCAGCTTAAAAAAGAGTAAAAAAACTCAACTACATGTGGCTCATGAATGTTTGAAAATTCCTCGATTTCTCGTTAGTTTCGCGATGCCCGTTAAGTGTTATCCGTCATTTTATAACGAATCGCCTTTACAAAATATGCGGATGTGTGTGAACACTAGTGGCTGCCCATACTATTCTGATTTTTACTATGTATAGTATATGATTACCACTACTACTACATTTTTATAACGATACAGCATTCAATTACTGGAATCCAAATCTCGGTATTGTGCTTGACTCATTAAATCTTCTTGGTAAATTATAAATATTTGCAATAGTAACCTTCCTCAAACTTTCTCGGCGTTCCATCACTGATTGTTGCGGCTATTTCGGTTAATATTTCATTTGATTGAGAGTGAATTAGTTCAACATATTCCGAGATTCTGTCAAGCAAGGGCAGTAACAGGGGCGGGAAGGCAGTCCTATATATAATCTGGCCTAAGCGCACGAGTAATATATGGCACGGTATTATATCCTGCTTAAACTGGCGAGCTTAAGTGATTTGTCGTTTGGCCCTCTTTTATTTAGATTCTCCTACATGAGTATATCGTACTTCGTAGAGTAATTTCCCTGATCGATCCAGTATATTTCCCTGAAGTTGATATCTTCCGGCTCTGCAGTTGAAATTTTTTAACTTTGCCGCTTACTAAATTGTTAATTCTCCATTTTTGCTAGTTTTTCTAGTTTGCTAGTTGTTTCGACTTTTCGTAGCGTTTAAATCATCATATGACGAACACTGCCAACAAATCTTTATTGATAATCGATGATAAATGCCGAAGTCTGTGATTCGTTTGAATAATGTAGTCTCAACGTGATCGGTTAACTCCGTTTGGCTTATCTTTATGGCAAATTGTCAAGATGAATTATATGGGATTTCGTTTTTCCTGTATGAACATAAACGAGGCAGATGCTGTACCTCAGAGCAAGAAAATAGTCGACCTATAAAACAAAGGAATTTTCGCGTACTTTATCAATGCATTGGCACTTGCCACCGAGAGATCTAGAATGTATATTCTGAGACATATTTCTCTCTTCGCCGCAAATGGACGCAGCCAAATGATAGAAAACAGAAGAGTAATGGGCCACATATGCCCACTCGTTTTGTTCATTGAAAATCTCAACCACAAGAGCATTAAAGATCTACTTGCGGAAGTCCACTGAGAGTAACTGCAGTAAAATCGTCTGGATCTGAAATGTTGAGTAGTTCTCAAAGTGCCAGCGCACATATCATTTATGTTTATAGTGTTGAAATCAATACGGGATACCACCGCCCCGTTCCTGTCTGTATACATTGCGCACCTGGCTCACAATGCAACAAGCTAAAGTATTAACACACTGGCCAAGCTTAGCGAAAAAACCCTACAGCAGCATGAGGACAAGTGGAGATATGGAACATGGCATAGCTGAACGGGAAGATATATCGTAAAAATTATTTCGATGGAGCCAAACTTTATATTTTTATTTTAATTTTCGTAGAATCGTACTACTGAATGAGCTTTTCATTTAAAAAGAGTAGCTGTATTACATAGAGAAAGGTGTCTTAATAAAAATTTACAGAAGATCCTCGGGTGGTTACCAACAGAGACACCATTTTGCGTAGTTCTGCCTGCCTGTAGAAGGGACATCCATTTAAGCTTTTCTGCTACCATCGTGCATGAGTAAACTCACATAACTCAGTATTTCGAATTCTGCATAAAATCACTATGAACTCGCTAATTTTCTACTTGTACATTCGACACGAAGCTGACAAACGTTTTCACACTAAAAGCAGGGCTACTAACAGAAAATTCGCATGTGCGGGTCTCACCCCAGGGCCGCAAAAAACCCAAAAGATCCTCAATTTCACAAAACCTGGAAATGGCTTATTAGCTCGAAATTATCTACTTTACGCTCTTTAACATTCAAACTAATGAAGTTGCGCTTTGAAATATTATGTTTAGTTATACTATAGTTTATATATATGTATAGCTATGTATAGTTTAGCAATGTTCAGTCAGTTTCGAAAACTCAATTTGCTTTGATTAGTTCAGATAGAGTTGACGGTATATGATTTTAAAGTTTGCACAACATTAATTCTTTTTTGAAAATAATTACCTACAGCTGTTCAGTGATACTTAAAATCTCGTATTGCCTCCGTCTTCACTTGTTGGGCGAATCTTCGAGTAAAAATTCGACTTATGCTACTTACATTGTACGATTATTATACAAATGATCGATCACGAAAAGATCGATGAGTGACGACATATAGACGAGCGCCAGTGGAGTGACTGCTCCTGCCAGCAGAGCAGCTGTTAGGCCAACCACTGCGAAGAGTTTGTCCTTCATCGTCGCGTATCGAAACTGCGGCAAAAAAAAAAACAAAAAAGGGGTAATAAAGGTAGATGCATGAAACGAACTCATCAGATGGCTATGTACACACCTGGCAAGGCATTGCGCATATATTATATGTATGCCTATGGTACACTTATGCATCGAAATTTGTTTATAGGTTTTAGTGATGGATTATTTACGCTGACGTGTATCATTTTCAAACTCTTTTTAAATATTTGTTGTAGGCATATTTGAACAGAACTCGACGTACCTTATTGGACTACCTTGTAAAATCACACCTTAGTCGTAACTATATAATAAGATAGGAACACTTGTCGTAACACAAGTAAAATTTTTCTATCATATTATCAGGGTCCTTAGTCAAGCACTTGCTGTCGTAAACCACCTGATAACAAATCTTCTTTCGCCTTACCAAGTTGCATATTGTGATTGATTCTAGAAGCTTCTCTGCTTTTGAGGCTCGCCGTCGGTCCCTAGAAGGTATGGAAACATTTTACATATTTAGCATTAAATACTAAAGGTATATGGAGTTGAAAATGCAAAAGGAAACATCGAAGTTCCTTCTAAGACATGCAGGTACCGTTAGGTTTGTTTTGTGCATTCATGAATACGGCAAACATATCCCAGATGAGACTATGAAAAATAAACAGTCATTATCGCGACGTTGACAATTGACAGCGAAATGACGATGTTCACTAGCATTACATTCCCGATAATCATTAACTTGGTCAAATACAATGTAAGCACCGGAAAAAGGCTTACTTACCTAAAACTTTTCATACTCCCAGGCCCCTTTTTTGTGAGACTTCGCAGCATTGCACAGATTGTACGGAGCTGTAACCAAATCCAATCGAACGAAGTACATAGTCTTTATATAACGTAATTTAGTTATTATTCTAAAAGGAATGAAATATTGAATAAGATCAATTAGCTGTCGTAGAGTATGTGTGTGACTGTCGTTAGTACACGCTGTGTATACCATATTCACACTCAGGCCACAAAGACGCATGTACAAATATATAAAAGGCTAAAGCATTTTGGGTAGTAGTCGCACATGGAGACGCAATAATGTGAGGTAACCTGCGAGCTGTTCTAGTAGTATGATGTAATATTCACATCGAGTAACAGTAACTGCCTACGTTGCGCAACTCTCGATATCCGCAACTCGCGATCATAAGATAGAAGACATTCGAAGCAGCTTAGTCCATGAATTCAATTGAGTATATGAATTTGAAAATAAATAAAAATTTAAGGAACAATTCCTCTACCTAAAAATGATCGACTATGGGTATTTCTATAAATTGATATGTGTGCCTTTCTCTCTGATCATCAAGGATCTAACTGGTGTATATATGTCGAATATTAGCCTTAGCTAATTAACCAATTGAAAAATCTGTTTGAAGGCATGTCGGCCTAAAGCCACGGCCAATTTCGACTAATTGTAAATTTATAAAGGTTTTGAACTCTCTCAAGACGCCTTCTACTATATCTTTGAGGTACGCGTCCTGTTAAGTGCAATAGAATCAAGCATTGATTTGAATTTCTTGTTTGGTAACAGGTACAACACTTTATTCCTCGAATTTTCGTCTCTTATGATGACTGTGATCTATCAATTAACTTGAAGAAAAGCCACGGTCAACAACAGTCCAGCAGTAAGTGGTTTTCCCGGGTAAATCAAGCAGATTGGAGTGCCAAATATTTTTCTTCATATATGATTCTTCCCTTGATCGTCGTCGAGTTTCCGCTCGTTTTCTTTGTATGTGCTTGTACGATGAGTAACCTTAGGCAACGCGAGTTTCGTCTTCATATTAATTGCCATTAAAATCGAAATATGAAGATTTTTATTGAACTATTTATTACGATATCCTAAGGTAGATGAGATACCGTAGTAAGATAAGATACATTAAAAGTTATGTAAATATATATACAAATATGTATATATATATTTTTTGTTAGATATATCTTTAAATGGGAGCTTTGAGGTGTCTTAGATCATGAGCATTAGTCGAGCTCGGTGGCTTGGTGCATTCGTATGCGCCTTGCGACTGGAGACACGTAGGTGCACGGGTTCGATCCCCGCCAGTGTACATTTACATTTATATGGGGTCCGTCCTGCGAATTAATGCAAAAACTGCTACCGTGAACGTTAAATGTTGGCTGATGGTCAGCTTTAAAAAAAAAAAAGATCATGAGCATTAAGATGAAACTCTAAACAAACTAGATCTTCGTTTTTAATTATATATATAACCTTTGTTTAACGGTATCCTACGAAAACCTGAGCCAAAGCTGATCCATTATGGTAGTGTACATATCGTGATGATGCTCTGGTTGCATATTTGAAGCTTACTATTAGCACATCGTCGATATGTTTAAATGTCCGTGTACGTACACCTGCTGGAAGTAATGCGCAAAACTATTCCGACCTAAAACAAGAAAGTTCCCCAATAAGTGGTTTTTTGGTCTTTATAGTATTTTTATTAATTTCCGCACGTGACTATAGCACCGCTCTTTCCACCTTTTTTCTGTTCTTCTTTCTCATCCATTTTTGGCTAAACATCGATCCACGGTCTATTACTGCGCATTAGCCCTCATTAGTCACCTCACGGCCAATTCTATGCAAACCATGCCTTCAATATCTCTAAATCGTTAGGCAGTGACGAAGAAATGGTAAACATCCCCACATCGTTTTTGCTACACGTCGCTACTATTCTTCTCAATCAAGCATTTCTTGGCTTTTGCCAAAAAAATGTCAGATAAGAATCCGCATCCGCATAAGCCTTAAATATCTCTTCATTCTTCTGACAAAACGGCATCTGGGTGAGCACCTAAGTGCTGTTCAGAGGATCCGGCATGTGTATTTTTTACGAAGTTATTCTGAAAGACAAGCAATTTCAAAGGCTGTCGGAAATTGAACATTCGCGATGTCCCAGTACTTGTAGAATGGTTGAATTGGATACCCAGGTGTACTTGGATGCAGGCGGTAAACTGTTCCCAATGGTCTTCGGGCATTTTAGAAAAAATAACAATGGCTAGAAACGAATATTTAGCGCGAAGACAGAATAGGAATTCAACCGTTTTTAAATAGTGGAACGAAATAAGTAGCTTTCAAATGTTTTGAATATTGCAGTACTAGTCCAATTTTAGGTGGTGGTTTTCCATTATGTATACATGTTTCATACATGTAGATATTAAATATTACATACATACGTTAAATTTTCTTTAATAGACTCTCTCTTATTGTTGTATCATTTAGCCCTAGTCGTTTTTATAAATGTAAATAAGACCATCATACCTACCTGTGACAAACCATTGTGTGGTTGATACAAGATAGACCAATCACAGCACAGAAGCAGGCACTAACCATTCAACTCTATGTGTATTTTGATTCTAATATCCCGTTACGCATCTATGCTATCAACGAACGCTATAAATGAACGTTACCTACATACCTATTGGTTTTGTATAGCTTCCCCAATACCGTCGGATGGTGTGGTATTGTTAAGCTCGGTGGCTTGGAGCATTCGCGTGTGCCTTGCGACCGGAGGAGATGCGTAAGTGCACGGATTCAATCCACGTCGTTGCGCATTTATGGTGTGTTATAAAATAATACAACAAGGGGTACCGTGAGCGTTAAATTTTGGCTAATGCTCACCCCTAAAAATATTAGATGGTGTGGTATTGCTCATTAAAAGTTGGGCTGAGTTTGGTTTTCCAAAGCTTATACATACTATGTAAGCATATAGGTGAAATACGGCTTTCGAACATGATATCTAGCTATTGTAGCTTAATGCTACAGAGCATAGCCGATACAGGCGCATGCACTCGGTACCAAGGATCAGCAGCATTGTATCACCTTGATGCAGTGTGCCATGGTCACGTTGTCATGTGCTCAGGCTTGCCTGTCGAGGTCAACTTGGCTAGACTAGGCTACCACAGCTGGTACAAATATGCCGATTGCCTTACAGTACATGCGCTGTTTGATCAACAGTTGAATATGCTATATAATTGTATCGCTGCTAGATTTGCCACATGATATTGTTAT
The DNA here is from genome assembly GCA_002081605.1 of Tropilaelaps mercedesae. Lineage (NCBI taxonomy): Eukaryota > Metazoa > Arthropoda > Arachnida > Mesostigmata > Laelapidae > Tropilaelaps > Tropilaelaps mercedesae. The sequence goes on from MNPL01001852.1 coordinate 72,540, forward strand.
GTTTGTAGTAATAGGATATTCAGTTAGCAAAATGAGCTGATCTGATCTCATTTATAAGACGATGTGTAGATATACTTCTATGCCTTTTTGGCCTGTTCTTTGCTATAAACAGGAAGAGGGCCTTTCAAACTCAATAATTATGTAACTAAACACTAGACTGGACTAGAATCGATTATCGAACCTCAACTTCTTCAATTTACCTATTAGAATGGGCTAAGCAAATGGAAGTCTCCGAACACGTTGAGACCAACTGCAAAATCTTTATGAATATTGGCAAGAGACGTTGACACGGTTCATTTTTTTTATTGAAAAGATGTTTTTGGACGCGGCTAGGAATATGGAATATATCAATATAATGGTAGGAAAACAATATGAAAAGTTTATAACAAACAGAATGCAAGAAATATTTTTATACTTATTGAGGAAAAAATCAATTCTATATTATTTACATATTCGATCATTAAAAGTCTAATAAACGTTTGGGATATTTGAATACTGCTTGCCTGAGTAATACCGCATGTGTACGGGCATCACGAAACTTATGAGGGTAATTTCTTCTTGCTCTTAACGCGCATAGATTGCGTGTATTACAAGTCTCAAGGGAACGGAACTAGAAAGCGGAGTAGTTATTGGGTAAAATGGCTTTGCTCACGAACACCTAAGCAGCATCGATAAAATTGTTTGCGTGTGAGATGGGTATTTCAGAGAGAGATAAATTTGCCCTGCAATTAACGGGATGTGTTTATATTTTGTGGGCGTTTAATAAAAGGACCTTCGATATGATTGATCTGTTCTTTTATATATAATTTTACCTATTTTTTATATTATGAAAGTGACGTTGAATTATTAAAAATATAGAGTTAAAAAGTATAATTTTGTTCAATATGTGAGGTCCTAGAATAATATGTCTTTTGAAAAATTAATTTCGTTTGATCGAGTGCCACCTGGGGATAGTTTAGGTACAATAACCGACGAAAACCGCCAGTGATTATTATTTGACAACACCCTTGCAGAGGCTCATCGGTGGTTCCTAACATAAAACATAAATACCGTTTCACCTTGATAGCCTGCTGGTATTGCTTGCTACTACACGAGATGCTCAGATAGTTCTGGAGTTGATATTCAAATGTATTTTCAATTCTAACGTATTACTCATCATTTTGTCTGGTTTAAAGATGACTAAACACTAAGTTTTGCTTACATATGGCACTAACATTTATTTTCACACTCTTGACATAGTTTCCATTAAAACGGCACTTTCTTGAAGCGTCGTTAAATACTGAATGTGATTATTTTACATTTTCTATTACATCCATTGTCTTTGGGCAACAATTTCACTTTATCAATTGAATATGATTCCACGCAGACACGCGCCTTATGACGACAGGTCAAAATATAGAAATTCATGTACGACTGCTGTTCTCTCGAGTCTTCACGTTGAGAGCTAAACGTCAGTCACGCCGGGATAACAGGAAACAACGGCAGACAAAAGCAAACACTAGGACTATCGCAATTCATTGCCACTGTTCGAAAATGTTCACTCAGATTGCTCACGAATTCAAGTGCCCGCAAGATGCGCGCGCTGGACGACAAGGCCCGATTTCGAGGTAAAACTCAAGGACGTTGTTACTGTGAGCAAATTGTCGGACTTCTTCTTCGCCATTATTTGAATGCGTCTTTGATTCTTCCGTAGGATCTCGGTGGTTATTTTCGAGGATTGTCTACCCTATGCATCATTACACGATATATATATTTATATATATATATATATATACTCACGGCTTGTCAATGACGATAATACCGCCAACTGACATGATATTTTATTCTGAAGTTTTGTGATTTACGACAATGTGACAAGCAAGAGTGGATAAAAAGTGCGAAGAACATAAGAATGTGTTATGTTTTCGCGAATAAACAGCGAATTCTATTTTCTGGCATCGTATAATAAATCAACAATGGGTCGATTTAATATGCATTGTCACCCGTATTGACAGGCCCCCTACGTAGTCGGTGTTTCAACAGTTATTTAGTGCGTTTCCAAAATTTAACAAAATCATTCATAGTTACAACATTTTGTTCACTTTTTTTAAAACTGGGGCCAACTTTTTTGGGAATATAACTTTCTTTTGAAAATGCCAATTGCGAATTATTATGACATTTTTTAAAACTACATAAAACAAATGTTTCATACTATTTTATAGGGTTCAAAAATACAAAAAGTCATCTTGTCACGTAAAGTCTTATTTAACATTTGTAATGTGGATGTGGGACGCAACCAGAAAATCTAACGGAGATCAGCCTTATTTTGGAACTAGTTACGTAATTTTGCTCTAAACAAAAGAAATATTTTAACAGCGAGTGTTCTGGTTTTAAAAGCAATAATTGTCATGCTACCTACTCGGTAAGTGATTATCCTCTGAGCTGAATCATTATGGGTGAAAAATAGGCGACCGACATTCGCTCATCGGACAAACTCCTTTTTAGGTCCTACATCGAGAAAGGGCAAACGCACTGAGAATCCAGTCAATCTTGTATTTTTAATGTTATTTATGTGATGTAAATTACGAATGTGGTGACCTTTGAACGTTTCAACAAAACATGAAGTCGGGACGGAGTTAAAAAAGGTCACCAGCCGCATACCATTTAGCAGTTCCTGTACTAAACTACTCTTCTTGATTTTAACTGCATTCCTCTACTCCGCTACCTAATTACAATGTCGCATGTCTTCTCGGGTTAACAGTGCGTGTGCTTATGCATGCTTAAATGCCTCTAGAATAAACCTAATATGTAGGTCAAATATTTAGTATTATGATGAATTTGATCGTTCGGGTCAAGGTTCTGCTTACCAAGCTAATTTCCTTAAAAAGAGGCTCAGGACTAAGTCGTGTCAGATGCATTTTGATGCGGTTCCACAAGGTATGTTACTATCAAACAACACAATTCCACAAATATTCGATCACCAAACTTAGTCACAGAGTCAATACACTACAATTTGAAGTTATCCATGAAGTTATTATAGACGAGCAACTACACTTTGTGTTCTCACGGTATATCACTGATTTATGACATTTGGTATGTTACATTGCGTTTGCTGGGTTTATGGTACTATGGCAAACACTATTTTCTAGCATTCTACCGATCAGTGCTTGCGCGGTTCATCAGGCCACACGACTGTGTAATTTCAGACCATATTTCTTTTCGTCAGCTAAGAAAAGCACAGTCCATATTGTCATCAGTATCAGAAGGTACACACGTCACGTGTTATTTCGGTCACATAGTTCTTTCAGTCAGACAGCCCTATGAAGTAAGTTTTTACACGTCTATCAATCTGTCAGCCTCATTCGCCAACGTGAGCTACTCTAAACTCTTCACTTAGCTGGCGTGCTTGACTGGCTGCAATCTCCCCGCCAGATTGTTCTACCGCCAGATATTTTTCCTTTCTATAGGCTGGCCAATCCGAACTCATTTCTTCGATATACTCGACACCGGTCGCTCGATTAATGGTCTTCGTCGATATCAGTGCCAATAAATCGACGGAAAGAACGGGTTTGAAACTGACGGCTCAGCCGGCGGGCTCTCCTCTGTCATGGAGATCTTGGAAAGATACCGCAGGCGGAAGAGCTCCACTCGTGATTTCACAGCGCAATGCTAAAACAACAATGTCAACAACGCCAACAGTAAATCCTCGAAGAAAACCAAAGAGTCAAAATAGTGCTGTACTCATAACACCCGACTAAATGAGGCAGGTATGCGTTTTATAGGATAAGTAGGTAGAAAATCCAAAAGGGTAAACGGAGCCAGCGCGGTGAGTTCGGTTTTCTTCTTATATTTGGTTACACGCCGAGCCACATTTTTTGTGCGGGTTCGTTTCTGATTTTCATCGGCGTTGACCCAATGATTAGAACTGATCGAAACTAGCTTTCAGTGGCGAACCGCGGCCACTATGCACTGTTCAAGTGGAGTAAACATGTAATGAAGAAAGTATCCGAGCACAAAAGAAACGCAATTTCTTCGTGCTGTTTCGGCAAAACGGCTCAAAAAGATCAACTTGACGGCAAATGACTTCAGAGGATCGTCGCAACAGCGGAAAACAACGCGATTCTTCTGTGGTGTTGATCTCTGATTAAAGTTTCTTATACATAATATGCGGAGTTGTTCACAGGTGTACGCGATAGCTAACTATGTCTACATAGTTCTTTTCATGGTTGCTTGCATTTAAGTTGCTTTTTATCTCGCTTTCTTTGTACAGCTCTTGTTCCCTGGAGTAGGTAGTAGCGTGTCAACAAAAACCGCTGGCGTTTGTATGGCTGCGGCCGTCGTTTCGGTGTCTGCTGCAAAGATAATTTTGTACTTCTTGACGGTTCTCGTTGCGGACTTCTGCTGTCGCGACAGTATGACCATCTTCACTACCGCCGTATCTTCTGGAGTTGGCTGGTTCGCGCCGTGTTGTAATTGTCTCTAGCAGTGATCCTGCTGATGGATCCGAACGATGAGCGCGTATGGCATACACGATTAGGCCAAAAGTTGAACGGCTGTGATGGGAATAAGTCACAGCAGTGCGTAGCCGAGCGGGCGATGTCTTTTTGCTGTATACAGCAAAGGATACTATAGGGAGAGCAGTTCAGATCGCTGATGGATGGCGATCGGATAGTTCTCTGGGAGTCACGTGCGCGGGTAGCGGAGGGTGAGCAGATTCGTGCTCTTGCCAACTGTGGATGTCGGAGAGGAGACAATTAGATTGGAGGCAGAGCAATGATGTCCCTGGTATGACTGTTCTCACTATTGCGATGTTATAAGAGAGGAAGACACAGCTAAGTAGCAAGATGTGAACGATCATGCTTTTGCAGACCTTTTAACGTAGAAGGTAGCCTCCACGTTCGGAGAGTCTTGAACGCAAAAATTCAGACGCGTATTCCTATAGTGTTACATGCACACGTTTAGTGCGGCTGGATTCACGTAACTTCATTGGTCGCTGACCGTGTGAGATGTATTAGTTTATACATTTCGAGCGCGAATGCATGAAATTAGCAAGAAGCTGTCGGAACAATGTAGTGGATCCGCAGCAATGACTAACAACAAGACAAAAGAATGCCTCAAACATTTAAAACTAAATATAGTACTGTGATGTTATAGGTATTATTGCATATTAGCTTTTGTGAGGAACCATCGGTGCAATTAACACAATTGGCATACATGTTTCGGTGCCTAGTCCCGATAGGTCCAGCCAAGCTAACACTAGTTAGTCCGGCGCTGGCGAAGGAGCTGTTTCCACGCACAAATACGTACAAAACCACATTATTCGTCACTTTTCAATCAACATGACTGGCGTTGCAGCTGTGTAATATTTTTCCCGATTTCACTTGTGCCAAGCCATTTTTCATGAATTATTTTTATGCACAAATTGCACTGAACCTCTATTCAAAACCATTGTTGAAGCAATTTTGCGATCTACTGTAGACTATATACTAGTTAGAATCGTATCAAAACATTGCTTTCGCAGGGCTTAGAAGTGAATATCTTTAGTTTGCTCAAGTTAACCACACATTATTTGCTTGGTTCTAGTGAACCTTATTGGATAAGCCGATGAAGAAAATGTCAAGCTAAAAAAAACACGGTTTCGTCACATGATTGCATGACCTCATCTCGGCTCATAGCCATCGTTGTTGTGATAACTTATATGCAAGAAAGCAGAGGGTGTGTTCAAGCGGTATGCAGACTGTGCGCACAAGCTGCCGGCTTGTTACTCTAACCTAATGCCGCGTCTGTCGAGGATCACAATGTCACAAGCTGTCGCAATGTGGTCGACGACGGTCCTTCTATTGCTGCAGACTCCGACCGCGCAGCCAGCAGACGTAATGTGTGCAGAAGCCGATCTCGGCCAAGGTCAAAAAGGAGCGAATGTGGGAGGGTAAACCAAGCGGTCTTTACCAAGCGCAGAATAAACAATATATATATCTATATATATAATCGACAGTTTTGTCCTGTCATTCTAGGAAATGTCAATGCAACTTCTAGAAGAGTTAAAAATAACGGTGCTTGGGGTGACTTGGATGTGCGGAGGCGTTGTCGACCAGACAAACGAATTTTTAGACAAACATTCGTGTTGTAGATCCATACGTAATAATAAACGCATCATTTTGCATAGACTGATTAAACTGAAAGCGTTTTTAGTGGCCACAAGAAGTTGAGAAATGCTAATCTAATGTGGTAACAAATACTACCGTATTGTTACGATATCCGCAAATATTTATAAAGTGACGGACTTTGAAAACCTCTAGTCAACTGCTCATTTTCTCGAAGCCGACGACAGAGAGTTCAAATGAGAGCTTTTCAGAATTAAGTGATGTTTACTTTCGTGAAATTTGCAGAATTTTGTTAGCGCTAATGTTTTTTCAAGTACTCGTTTACAATGATCGTTTTATTATAAATAGATAAGGCGTCCATCTACCTCAGAATTGGATACCGCTACATAGATATGAACTTCCCCAACAAAGAATTTCAGTCACGTTTACGCAGATGGAAAAATCACTTTTAAATAAAAGCGTGTTTTTTATGAAGCTTACTTTAGGGCTAGTAACCTACAATCTTTTAAACGTGATTTTGATACGTTACTTAATGACATTAAACTAAGTGTTCTATCTATAGAAGAAAAAGACAGTTCAAATTGTACAGCCTTAGCTGAATGAAGTGAAAAATCTTTTTTTTATAAATCAGCGAATTATCTTTTCTCATTGAGTCGCTCATGTTTCCGCTGAACCTATTTAAAAAGTCCTAGGTGGCAATTATTGTCGCTTCTTGTGTCCAAACTCGAATACGTCGCTTGTTGACGTAATGTGCGTAAATGTGCGTACTTTAATTTACCTAATAGCTGTCACCATCGCCAGCTCGAATGCAAATAGTAAGGAGAACAATAGCATAATGCAACACATAAACGCCATTCTAATCGGTCCAAGCGGTTACCGCGGCACTGGAAAATGTTAAATGTAGCAGGCGATCATGAACTTCATGTGTTTTGGCTCAGGGAGACGTCAACCCACGCTGTCAACCATGTAATCGACACAAACACAGAGAAGAAGCCGTCGTGAATAGAGAAATCCATGTAGTGATAGTTGAAAATGCGTTGGGATTTTAACTAATTTCTCACTAATTAGATTTCTATGGATTGTAATGTGAAATTTGATATAACTGAGTTTGATGAATGTTCCAGATAGATTTAAATGAACCAGTACAGATTTTGCTTAAGGCCAAATTTACCTGTTTTAGTTGAGGTAAATTGCATGTTCTTCTTATTGTGAATTTTGTAGCTTTGTAGATTTCATTGATAATAATTGAGCCATACAATCAATCTGAATAGAAAAAGGTTTAATAGAATGGAGCTCTCTTGGATAAACACGTTGGCTAGTCATTGTTTATAGTTGAGTATGACACAGAAATAAATTTTTTCCATTAAACCCGTGCACCCACGTGTCTCCTCTGGTCACAAAGTGAACGCGAATGTACAAAGCTACCGGGCACGACATCGAAATCAATCTGGGTGTTTTAGTTGCATGTTCGAGATCAAATTGGTTTGAGCTTACTATAAACATGTTCATTAGATAATCAGAAACGTTCAGCTTACATGTTGTCCCGACGCGCAGGATAGATTCTGGTTACTCATATATATCTCTTCAAGCTACAGCGTACGTTATAATTTGCCGAAACAGTTTCTGTAGTGATATTGAAAGCCACAAGCGAACCGAAAGGCATTGGTTATGTCATATAGCACTACTGTAGGCCCATTTCATGAATGTCGAATATATTAGCTTGTTTATCAACACAAACACAATCATTACTAAATGAGCCAATTTGTCCTATAAATCATAGTAAAATGCCCGTCTGTAACCTTGATTTCCAGGACTTTTGACTTGTATATTTCAATTTTGTATCAAGTGTACCGGAATGTATCACAAGTAAGGAGAAGTAATTAATTATCAGTGATCTTTTTTGAGACATTTTCCATAATCTTCAATGTTGTACGTCATTTTCATTTGGTGCTAATTGCTGAGACACCTGCTGTAGGTAGAGATGACTCCAGTTTTAAATTGCTTTGGACAAAATGACAGCAGGATGATGTCGGTTCTTCATTCTTCCGGCGGAGCATTTGTATTGCAGAATATTGAATAACTACATCGGCCACAACCGTATAAGCAAATAAATACAGTATTATACTGAATGAGTTTATCGTAGGTGTTCCAGGTACAGAACAGTTCAAATCGGCTTTCGTCAGATAGAGGCATTTTTCAAGTCAACGGTAGATAAATTTTCATGTCCGTTGATCAATTTCACTCATCATTTTACTGAAATCTTGCTTGATTTGATGTATCTGATATTTATTTTCTGTTTCTTTAGCTCTCTGTTTCTGTAGCTGCATCCTTAAGCGGGCGGACCTTGAAATATGTGCAAAAGAAACCTCATAACCCAGAATATTCACACCGGCTATATAAAACAGGTATTTGCATGAGTGTGATTACTTACCAGTTGCTCCTAGGAAACGCTTATTTGAGTTCCATTTTGTAAAGAATACTAGTTACAACTTAAGCCAACATAACGATGCCCTTACATAAATGGTTTTCGAAGCATTCAATTAATTATCACAGGCGCTGGTCTTCACAGGTCGGCACGCTACCCACTCGCGGTAGGCCCTGTTCAGGTCCTCTGTTGTCGGCCAAGCAGTGTAACTACAGTCAGCGTTGATCTTACTAGGCAGGACTCGGTCACTTTTCTCTTGCTTGCCCCTACAAACCTTTATGGTTTTATGATAGACCACGTCTGCGAACATTCAGGCTCCCCTTGCATCGATACAATCACATAGATACAGTTGTCACGCGCTCTTCTTTTAGCAGTCGAAAGTTCTACTACCGTGTCAAAAACTAACTCATTGAACTGAGCACTTGAATTCGGTACAGAACCACAGAGTAGCGAAAAATATAATAAAATCAATTGTTAGAGTTCCATGAAACGTTTCAGATTTTGACTGTTATCGTGCATATATTTAGCTTACTGATATTTTTTTTTCACACAAAATGCACCGAAAAAGCTATTCATATAACAATATCAATAAAAGCAGTCCAGTATCAAACCTTGATTTTAGTTAGTTCTAATACGTGGGTAGCTACAGTGATTAATTACATTGTAGGATTATTTTGCACCCAGCGTAGTATCTTATTGATATTAGAAGCTCATCGTGATTTTTATTCCATTACTTAGTTTTTAATAAATACGTTTCTCTTTTTGTAATATAGCTTTTGTAATAATATAGGCGCAAGATTAGAACGTTTCTCCACTAAATAGTTGGCCCCCGACATGTACCTTCCTGTACCCACTCTCCCCCTTCATGTATCTCCCATCCACCTTCATGTATCACGTAATTTTCCTATATACTGGAAATTTATCTTTCTACAGATGAAGTTCTACCTATTTAACGAACAATGGTGTTCTCGAAAATTAGGAGCAATTTGTGTGACTTTGGTCGACATATAAATTTCCTCTAAAACAAACTTCAACGAAAGAAGAGTCCTCGTCGCTTTACTTCAGCGCATTTAGTTGATAACTTCGGTTTATGTACCTGTTGCAAACAATCTGAACGTTTGTCGCCCGTATAGTGCCAAGTGTGTGAGACTGTTGTTGCTTTCGAAGTAGCATGACAATATGAGTTTAGTTTAGGAGCTCAGTTATCCCTGGAATCATCAATTCCTCGCGGCGTGATAGCAAACGCGGCCTCACCCTCAGCCAAACAGGGACTGTCGTAGATCTTACATAATCGAGACTCGCCTCGACCTTTTTTTAGATAGAGGCGTGTTGTAGATGCATGAGCCATTATGTTGCCCCCCACCGGGCGCCGTGGGTCCTATTAGCATCCGTAACAACAACACAAAGGTATTAGGTTCGATTTCAAATACCCTTCATATATCCGATTGCTCATACAATTATCTAGAATATGATATTACGTTTAATTATCTACTTCACTAGTCTGATCAATGTTTACATACAGTACCTAAAAAGCTATTTCGTAGCTATACAATCCAGTGATGGACCACTAAATGGATCGCTAAATACCAACTTCTGATAGTAAAATTATAATGAGCATGCAAGATCATATGCTACTAAATAAAGCTAGATGAACAATTATCTCATATTATTTGTTGTATCACGCGACGTACCTGAAATAAACTGGCTCCGTCAACCTGTGCCATCACCTGGTTTGTAATGACGACTGCTACTCCATATTCATCTGCCAATCGGCTGAGCATTCGCAAGAATTTGGCCAAGTGCATCTGACGAGCGTTTAGCTCGCTCCTGCCGCAATAATCACTCCGGTATAGAGCCATTGCACTGTCAACAATCAGAACCGCATACCTGGGTTTGGTTCGCAGAAATGTTACCAATAGGGAAGAGTAAAGCAACATACATGTTACACAAAAATTCCGGGATGAACCAACGCCTGGTTTTTTCCGGTTATAAAAAGTAATCGGTTGGGTAAGTTTGTTACTTCGGATTCACAAAATAAAAAAGGGATACGCAATCTTAATCACAAATTAAATTCTCAGTATACGAAAACATTTGCAACGTTTGAGCACTTACGAAAGCGATATTTGAAACACCGTAGTTGTTAGAATGGAAATTACATTCAATCGTCAAAATTACGAAAACCGAAAGAATGAGTAATTTACCTTCACGCAGATTGCGTAAAATATTCGAAACAAATCCTGTGATTAAGCCTATCTAGTATGTTGACTATTCTATTTTCCGTAATTACCGACATATTTTACATCTCACTTTGACTCAAATAAAGATAAATTTATTTGACTCAAGAGGTTATGAACCGTCATATATTGGCAAATCTTATAGAAGCACATTACGTTGAACACAAGCGAATCCATGCACCTGCTTTCGGACATGAGGGCTCCGGCCTGCATTAACAGCTGAGTTTGGTGGTCGGTATTGTACGCTTTTGCATAAGATACATGTTCAAGGACCTGAAATCGTGCTTGATTTTGAATATTTCATATATATTTAAGTTGTGCAAATCAGTCATACGTCTAATGGAACAGTACTAAAAACACTCGTGATTTAGAAATATGTTTGTCTGCGAAGAGTATGACTAAGAATTTCCTCACTTTGGATATTGACGTTGAAGCAAATATTAAGATAGAGGGTGAAACTAAAAAGTTCATCAAGTATCAAAAATAAACATCTGTCTGAAGTTTTCATTGTGTACCTTATCCTTTTCAAGGCCATATCTTTCTGCAACAGCAAGCAGTCGCTCAGGACGAAATTCGCCTTCAGTGTCAATATATAAAGCCTTTCCTTCAGCTCCATTTGAGTCGATCGGCAGTTGGCAGGTCACCGCCAACTGGTGGCAAAGCTGCGTTTTTCCGGTACGAAATTCGCCGAATAATTCTGTCACGCTTCCAGTCTCTATGCCTCCACCAAGAAGCTTGTCCAGTTCAGCACTACCTGCAGTTCAGTACAGTAAAGCGAACGTACTCGTAAGTTAGTGCGTTCACTCAGTGCGATTTTCTTCTATAGAGATGCATTCAGCTTCGGGAATAGCAAAACGGTCCAAAGTTATAAGCTAATTCTTGACAAAGTTATGGAAATGTAAGCAAATCCTGAAATACGCTCATTTAGGATCAGTAGAATTGTAACGAGCCTGTTGTAATATAAATGATCTCCGCTCTCTGACGATGAATTTCTGTGGCGGACGTGAAACCCATTGGAATGATCTTCGTAGCCTCTGCAATCAGCTTGTCCGCTTTCGCCTCGCTTATGCCTTTAATCTGTGGAAATGCACAAAACAGCAATATCCTTGTGATTAAATTGGAAACAGATTTTGGGTCAACTTCTTCACATTTGTTTCAAAACAGATATGTAACAAGATGAGAACTTGATCTAATTAAAGTGGCGCGTTATTATACGTACCGCTTGCCCTAGCCAGTTATGCCAACAGAGCGAATCTGCTAGACCTTGTATACTGGATGTTCGGAGAGCATTCCGATTTGAAATATGTACGAAAAGTAGTACTGCTCCATTGAACTCGAAAATATTTTACAGAAAAGTATAAATCTTTGTGTTGCGGTTACTCAAGGCTCAGTTCACACCCTGTATGAGGCTGTCGTTTGCAAAGAAAAGTTTTGCTTGAATCAAAACTGGGCCTATGTCTTTGACGGCAGTGCAGTATTGTGTTCGTGCAGTGTGTAGGTCGAGCTCGGTGGCATGGCGCATTCGTGTGCGCCTTGCGACCGGAGGAGACAGACACGTAGGTGCCCGAGTTATATCCCCGCCGTTGCACATTTACATTTATGTGGGGTCCGTATTACGAAGTGCTGCAGAAAGCGCTGCCATAAACATTAAATGTTGGCTGATGGTCAACCCAGAAAATATATTAATATATGGTATGTGCTATGTACAACCAACAGTAGGGCAAGAAGGGCTAGGTTTGGCCGTCGGCACACTGGAGTTTTTACAAGTTTGAAAAACAGGAAACATTACTTTTTGATAATAATAAATTACACAAAGCATAAAAAATGCATCCGAAACGAGGCCTTTGAGCTGCGGTTGTATTTTCTATAACCCAACAATAAACCCAATTTAAATGTTCAACTACATCTTTGTGTTATTACATAAATTGTTTCCACAGCCACTCCAATTAAAAATACAATGATTTATCAATCATTCCCAATTAACGTTAAGTTGATTAAAACCTTTCCACGCAATTTATCGGCCGACGTCAAACTATGTTACCCTTAATATGCGGTACCCAAGTGAGAGGCAACACATTTTCGCAGAAAGCGAGAAGCCATCTTATCTTTTAAGCCGCATTTTATCACGAGATACGTTTAGCGGAGTATACTACAACGAACGTGGTAGTTTTCATCCATTCGCCATGAAATATTTAGTATTAGGTATAATGAAGAATGTTGGAATGTTAATATGCGTTTACTTAATATATATATATATATATATATATATATATA